>JABYQO010000054.1:0-118824 GCA_022606155.1 Trametes elegans | reverse complement strand
GCGTACTTCATCCGCTGCACAACGCGGTTGATGTTCTGGAAGTGCTCCCAGACGAAACGTCGGATGCCAGGGTTCTCGCGAAGAGTCTGGTACACTCCGTTCTCGTCGCGGTAGTCGGTCTCGGGTCCCTTGCAGGGCACGTCGTCAATGTAGGGGACGGTGAGCTCGGGGATTTCCGACCGCAGGATATAGGTGACGTCCTCATGGAAGATAGGAACGGAATTCGACCATCCCATTGGCAGCGTACAGTGACGCAGGGCTCCAAAGGGGGTCTGGAAGGTTGTGAGGTCTCGCGAGGACTCCGCGATGAGCCGCTCATCGTAGCCGACGTAGAGATCGAAGATAGCGCCGCAAGGTCGACCGCCAAACTGTTCCGCGAGGTAGTCGGGAGTGGGTGGGACGCCAGAGTGTTGGATGGTTACGCGGTTCAGCGGCTCGAGGCTGTGGACTATGCGCAGCGACTTGCCGTCCTTCTTGAGCACGCAGAACCACCGCGAGCGGTAGGAGGAGTTGGAGGGTTCATAGACACCCGCCGCGATCTTCTTCTTGAGCATCGCGCAAACCTCCTTGTAGAGACCTGGCGGAATAGGGATATTCTTCTCCACCCAGGGTGTGTGCGGCAGCACCGGGAACTCGACTGGCGGAAAGTACTCGGGCTTGAAGCAGCCACGCTCCGCGTCACTCCAGGCGAACGCGTCGTTATGCAGGCTGATGAAGTGGTGGAGTAGCTTGCGTTCCTCTGGCCAGAGGAAGTCGCCGCCGTGCGCCCGGTCCATCGCGAGCTGTCGTTCCGCGGTGTACCTTCCTGTCGGGACGAACGGAGGGGGTCGCGGAGTAAGTCGCGGCATATTCGCGAGGGGATCGCCCGTGATGTTGCGCTCGATGCGGAACTTTTCCGGGCAAGTCCCCAGCACCGCGCGGACCTTCTGTGCGACGGGCTTGTACTTCTTCTTGGCCTGGATGAAGGTGCTGACTGCCTCTTCCTGCTCCACCTCCACGTACGCTGCTTCCGCGAGCGAGTCGTCCGCGAGTCGCGAGTCCACGGCTGACTGCCAGAGTAGCCGCGTGCCGTCTTCTGCGCGAAAGGCTAGAGTGCTCGCCGCGAGAGGTGAAGCTCGCGGTTGGGTATAGAACTCGCCGGGTTGGGCCGGCGATATTCGCGCTTCAGCGCGAGCGGGGTATCGAGAAGCAGAGGCAGAGAGAGAGAGGCCAGGAGATAGGAATGGGGTCGGTTCGCTTTCTAGGTTTTCGCGGAAACTTTTTGAGACGGTCGCTGGAGAAATCGAATCGCAGACCGAGAGATAAAGGGCAGAGAGAGAGAGAGACTGGTCTGAGACGGTGGTATAGGCGCATATGCTCGGTACGCGGCCGTCCCATTCTAGTAGCACCGCGATTTCTTCGCTATCGCCGTCAAGCAGACTCGGTACGCGCGGGGAGGTGGGGAGGTCGGTCACGAAATCGAGCTTTTCCTCGCGGATTGGTGGGGATGGTTGCGATTTGGCCGGTATTCGGGCAGCGGATAGTGATGGTCTGCTCCTCGTTCGCGAAGTTCTTCACCACACTCTTGGTCAAGACATCGAAGGGCCGCCCGAGTAGCATGTCGTATGCGGCATTGCGGATGACGTGGACCTGGAGGTAAAGCACAATGTCCGCGACGCAAAAGGGCACATTCCGCACCAGGCCTAGCGACTTGTCGACTTCTCCATTCGCGGACTGCATGTTGAGGCGAATCGTGGGGTCGTACGCCAGCCCTAGTGCATGACAGACGTTCTCGGACATCGCGATGATCATGCAACCCGGGTCCACAATCGCTTCGACGTACTCTTTGTTGTCAACCAGGCCCACGATCGACCGCAGCGCGTGGGACTCGCGAGCTACGCTGAGAGGAGCGGGCTCCGCGGAAGGGGCAACATTACGCAGGTACGCCTCGTATAGGTCCGGGACGACCAGACCACCAGGCTCTAGCGGCTGGCCACTGCAGGAGACGTCCTCCGCGAGGTATTCCGCGTAGTCGTCTACCCCCACATAGCCCACAGACCGCTGCGCGTTCGGAACGCGCTTAGGCGTGACCGCCTCGCGGTACTTCGTACGTAGCTCAGGCGAGATAGAGAGGAGCTCCTCGGGGGACAGTGTGATGACCGGTGCCTTCATGGTACGCGCGAAGATAGCCTCCGCAATCTTCGGGTCGTAGATTGGCACCTGGTTCTTGTAGGCCCCTCGCGATCCGCGTCTTTGGCCTTTGGCGGTGGCGCTGCAAAGTTCCGCGCCGTCGGAGGCGCGTACACCGCGTCGCGAGCCTTGGCGAAAGGGTGCTCGGGTCCGGCTGGCGCGGGGTGGTCCTCCTGCCGCCGGAACGGTGTAGGGGAGCGGTTCTCCACACGCGACTCACTAGAGCCCGCGTTCGCCGTCTTGACCGTAGCGTCCTGCACTACCCGCCCTGGTCCTCGCTCGTCACGCTGTGCTGCGTTCGGCTCGGGGGGTCCTCGGGAGGAGCCGTGAGGTGGAAACGCCTGAGAGGGCCTCGACGGTCCTGCGGAAGGCTCGCGAGATCGCGGTGTCTGTTCGCGACCTTGGCTCGGTTCGCGTCGCGGGTAGGAGGGGGTCTGGAAGCGGGCCTGGCCAGGACGGCGGTCTGCAGAGCGACCTCGGTTTTGCCGCGGAGGAGACGGAGGTCGCGCGCGAGGGCCGCGGAAGGGTGGTATCTCCACACCGTCAAACCGGCCAAAGCTCTGCCGCAACGCGAAGATCTCGTGTTCGAGGTGCGCTATGCGGTCCGCGGCGTCCAACTGGTACGAGGCCACCGTTGGGTAGTCCGGTGAGACCGAGAGAACCATCTGCGCGGCCTGCCCCGCGGGAGGCGGTGCGAGCAAAGAGTTGGGGTAGCGACGGTGCCACTCGTAGACCCTGTCGCGCATTGTCACACCCTCGAAGCCTGGCAGGTAGCGGGGGACAAAATTGCCGTTGGGCAGGACGACGCGGCCATCTGGGGCCCGCGAGATACGTCCGGCGCGCACGTCTTCCTCGATGAAGGGGCAGTTGCGCATGAGACAGCCTGGGTTCCCGCAGTAGTGGCAGAAGTTTCCGCCCTCCTGCTGGTAGCGCTGTCCTGCTGGCGGATAGTTGGGCTGGAACCGCTGCTGGAAACCCGCCGCGGTCTGCTGGGGAGGAGGTCCGCGGTTCGCGGCGTTCGCGAGGGGGTTAGCGCCCCCTTCGCCCACAGTCTGTGCCAAAAGCCGGAGTAACGGCCCTAGATCCTCGACTTTGACTGTAGCGGGGTTGGAGCCTCCTGCCGCGGGCAATGTCGCTGACCTCGCGGCCGGTGTCGCGAGAGTTCCATGGAGCACAAACGCGGCCGCGTCGTAGACCTCCTTCGCGGGATATGGGTCGTCAGGGTAGTGGTCCGGGTTCTTCAGCTGCAGGCGTTGCGATACCTGTTCCAGCAGTGGCGCCCGAATACCGCGAATAAAGTAGCGAGACTGCTCCGACTCCGAGAGGCGGTTGCGGCCGATGAGATAGGTAGTCATCGCGAGGAACTCGCGGTAGTAACTGGACAGCTCGCCGATGTTTGTGATGGGGCTGGCCGCTCTGGCCGCGACGAGTGCCTCGACGTCTGCGACGGAGAATTTGCGCGCTTCGCCCGCGCCCGGGTAGAGCGCAAGGATATCTGCCTTGAAGTCCTCGTAGGTCTTGTCGCCCGCTGTGTAGGAGGGCAGACTCTCGCAGAGCTCGCTGTCATCGATGGGGAGGTACCGCGTGACCCACCGCTTCTTCGCGGCATCGGTCTCAATGCCCGCGATGTCGAAGAGCGTCTCGAGATCTTGGAAGAAGCGCCGGAGGGTGCGCGGTTGCGCGGGATCGAAGACAGGTGCGCTCGAATGTCGCGGAGCTGGCATCGTGGGGCGTCGCTCGGCAGGGTAAGCGTGCGCGAGGGGAGGCTCGTCATTGCGGTCCGCCATTGTAGGGGGACTATGTTCGCGCGAAACGGGGGGCTCTGGTTGCGTTGAACGCGGTGGAGAAGACAACGTACTCTGTGTGGGAGACGCGTCAACTGGAGAGAGGTTTGTGTGGGGAACCCGCGGGCTAGCGAGCGGGGTGGAGAAGAAAGAGAAGGAGTCCTCCGCCGCGATGGGGGAAGGGAGGGGTGGCTGTCGTTGTTGTTGCGAGGGAGGGTCCGCTGGCGAGGCTACTATCCGCAGAGCCGTCTCGCGGATCCAGTCACAGCGCGAGGGATCTTCTTCAACAAGGACGCGGCTACGCTCGAGAAGCGCGAGGACTGGGTCGAGTACCGCAGCGAGTTGTTCGCGATTCAGGTAGTTCGCGAGTTGGCGGTACGTCTGGGTGAACTTCCCAACGATGAATTCTTCTGCAAGGGACGGTTGTATCGAGCGGGAACGTGCTCGGGGAGGAATCGCGAAAAGAGACGGCGCGGCAGCCGTCTAGCTAGGAGGAAGCCGACTGTGAGATGGTTGCTCACCCCCCTGCGGTGGTCACCAAAATGATGCTCCTAAACAACACCCAACCGCCGACGTAGAGGGCCGAGCGCCTTTGTAGGGCGAGGCCATCGCGAGATTCTGTGAGGGGTGCGCGGGCGTACCGCAAAAGGAGCGAAGCAGGAGGAGGTTAGAGTCGGGGTGCCCTGGCTAGAGGCAAGGCGCAGTGTGGTGACGTGGCAAAGGCCGAGGGGGAACCGCAAGAGTCGCGGGTTTCGCGAGTTGAATTTCGCAGTCTCACGGAGTCGCAAGTCGCAGGTCGCAGTCGCAGTTCGCAGTCAGGTCGCAGGGAGTCCGCAGGCGCAGTGTAAGCTCAGTGTTGAGATCCCAAGAAGGGGGAAGGGGGAATGTCAATTGCCCGGCGCTTCGCCGTGTATTTTACAGGCCGAGTCCATAACTAAGTCTTTCAATAAATAACACAGAAATTCCGCGGCCGCGGGGTCGCGCCCGCGAAGAGTCGTGGCCCGCGTCGCGATGTCCCACTATCACGGGACCGCGCCTCCGCGCCTGGAATCCGCGAGCGCCCGGAATTAGGCCCGCGATGGCCGGAGATACGTCCTCTGTCCTGCCCAAGTCCGTCCGTGGCCTATGTGCATCCGCGGGCGGTGCGCGAGTTTGCGAAAGGAGCAGCGCGGCCGAGAGGGTTCGAGTAACACCCGCCACGAGGATACCGCGAGTCCGCTAAAGCGGCAAATCGGGGCCTAGCGAGGCCCTGGGCGCGTCATCGTGCCGAGGACTTCGCGCGCAGGCGTATCGCCATCGGACTCGGGGTCGCGGTCGTCGGCGATGTACGCGTGGGAGTCGTTATGGGTGTGCGGGCGTGGGTCTTGCGGGCGTCCGCCGGCGCGAGACGAGTCTTGATGCTGGCGGCGGTCAGCTCCTGAGCGCTGGTTCGAGCGCGGTCTGCCAGAGCGGCATTCGCGCGCCCAGTGCCCGCGTCATCCGCACTTGTGGCAGGTGGTGTTCAACTTGTCGACGGCCTTGAGCGCGGTTTTGGGTTCGTCGTCGCGCTTAGAGCGCCGGTCTTCCTGGTGGATGCGCGCAATGAGCTTCGCGGAGGTGAGCTTGGCAGGTTGACCGGTAGATGGTGGTGCGAGGTCGAGGGGGTCGATCGCCCGAATGAACGGGTTCCAGGACTCGGGAAGGGAGGTGAGGATGATCATTGAGAAGTCAGCGTCCGAGACGGTTTGGCCCAGGGCATGAAGCTCGGACCGGTAGGAACGGAGCTTATGGAGGTGCTCCTCGATGTCTCCTCCTTCGGGGCATTGAGCGCGGAAGAGCTTGCGTCGCGCTTCGATGATTCCAATGGGGCCGGTCTCCTGGAAGGTCTCGGCGAGGGTGTCCCACGCCTCCTTCGAGGTCTTCGTGTCTTGCGCATACACCAAGACGTCCTTCGCGATGCGGAGGCGGATCGCGCGGAGGGCCTTGGCGTCCTTTTTGCACCACGCGGGTTGCAGGGCGGTGTTGGCCGGTAGGGTGGTGTCGCCAGAGACGTACTCCCACAGCTCGAGCTCAGCGAGGATGTCTTGCATCTGGATGCGCCAAGTGTGATAGTTGTCCCCGTTGAGGGGCTCGATGCGGTAGCTCGAGGACGAGTCGTTGGACATGGCGAGAGGTAGCGGTGAGAGATAAAAAGCGAGTTTCGAGTTAGGAAGTCGAGAGAGAGGGTAGAAGTCAAGCGAGTGCGAGCGGTTGCAGTCAGGGCGCAGGGCTCATAACCTGCGAGAATGTAAGCGCGCGTGTGAGAGTGTGAACAGCGGACAGCGAGCGGGGGCTCGCGCGCGTGTATTTATACTACCGTACGACTACCATACAAGTAAACTGCTCGCGGACATTCTATCTACGGTGGAGCGGACCTTCCGGGCGTTGAGTATCATAAGTGCCGCACGGAGGCGCATTTCCGAGGCGGCGCGCGCCACGCACGGCGGCGCGCACATTCCGACAGGCCGTATGTGTCCACCCCGAATATCTCTACGTCCCGGCTGCTGAGCTGCTTCCGGGAGTTGAGCCTACGTGTGGGTTAAGTGTGTGCCGTTCCGGGGATAGGAAGAGCGTCGTACACAGAGAGGAGGGTTGGCGTACACTGGCATAAGTAGCGTCAGTGCCGGCGTAGAGGAGCCTCTCGGCATCTAAGTTGTTTCACATACAGCGAGTTGACGCCAGGTTGATGCTGACCCAGACCATCGTCCGGGGTTGAGTTGCTGACTAGAGGGGCAGTTCGTAAAGCACGGACGTGAACACCGTGGTGCGAGAGTGCATACCAAAACCGCAGAGACTGAGTTGACCGCACTGTGAAAGGACTCGTCTCAGCATGCCCATCTAGTCTACACGAGGTGCTGGGAAGATACCAAGTCAGAAGGCCTGGCACAGATCCACTGGTCGATCAGCATATACAGCGTAGCTAGTGCGACCATCAACCGCTGTTCACGCCATAGATGACGAAGAGATCAAGGAGGTTGTCGTCACTACAGCTTATTGAGTGCCCCTTCCAGGCCTGCGGTAACAAGCCTGCACACCTGTTGTGGGCTCTGCGACTGCGGAGCAAGCCCAGTATTATTCCGCCCGTGAGGAGTGCATCCGCCACCGAGGCAGAAAACGTCGCTACTACGTATACCCATTCGTTTGACGGCCCGAAGTTCGCCAGGCTCTTCATGTGGATTCTAGGCCAGGGGATCAGCGGTTGTGCCCGATGCATGCGCTCATCGCGAGACGTACGTGATCACGCTCGAGGCTGGAAACAAACATAAGGCGAGCTTGGACATGTATACGTCAAGATAGTTGGATGTGCGACGCACCAATAGCCAGTCCTAAGTAGCAAGTGAGTGAGTTGCGTATCACTCAGAGGAGAGAACGCACCCATGTGGAGCGTAAAAAACACGAGCTGCAGTACGGTCCATCATGAGTTTAGCGATGGGGGAGAACAAGTGCATGAGAAAGGCCTTACAGCGCATGCAACGATGATCTTGAATCCGGAGCCGACTACCTCTCCCATAAGTATGATGACAACAGTGAATCAAAGGCGGATCTTACGAAGCGCCACTCTGCAAGCAAAGAAACTAACGATGCACGATCAGCAAGAGTCCCCAAGGCGAAGAGGGAGGGGACTTACTTTGTGCAAAGAACACGATGATACCCTGTACACGTAAGACGTTCATACATTCTAGAACCGTAGTATATAGGCTGTTGACTTACTGATAGGATGGGCAGGATCTGGATTCGATCATGTCAGCTTGCACGACGGCTATCACTTGAGCTATACATTGTATACATCGAAGGACATGGGGCAGATCTCGAATGTAAATGTCGACCTTTTCGCTTCGTGAACGAAATGCGTACCACGGCGCGTCCGCAAATGCGCTTGGGTTATCATGGTTGATGATCATGAAGTAGTAGCTGAGAACATGAGGTCAGAAGTATGGCGTATCGCGTAGTCGACTGGAAGGGCGTGCCAGGTGTGGATGATCATGGGGATCTGTGCGGTCTCCAGGAGACTGCGAGGAAGCGGGCGCATCAAACCAATGTCACCATCTAGTGCTGCATATCGAAGGCTCACACGACCGCGGAGACCGGTTATAATGGTGCGGTTAGTCATGCAGGGGAGTCTGCAGTGGTCGAGCATGCTCCCCAATGAACGAATGTGCCGTGTGTCCGTTGGATAGATACGATAGTACCGATAGCATTGGTGCAGTGCGATCCCGGGCAGTTTGTCCTCATCGTCAGCGAATGTAGTACGCACAAAAGCGAGGTTCGCCCACATCCATGTACCGAGTAGGTACGCGCCAATTGTGCTGTCCAACGGCTGAGGAACGACCGGGGGCTGAAGGGAAGGTTCTACGGTAGTGTTGTGAGCCATGATAGCGCCGAGGGTGATACTACAGTTCGCGGTAGGGCATGAAGGCTGCTATCCGTAGAGCTCAAATCACCCAGAAATACTGAGCGGCCAACATAGAAACTTCCAGGGTACACCACGCTTTTTCTGAGAAGTTGTTGCCTCCAGCCTTTCCCGGCCCGAGTGGCAGCGTGCGCGGTGTTGTGAGTCCGATGCTACTTACACGGTCCACCGCCGAACAGCCTCATCTGCAGGTCATATCATACTTCTTCCTTGATATCGCATCCGTGTTCTGGACTGAGAATATCGTATGAATTGGCTCCGTTGGGATATTAAGGATCACCAAGCGGCGCTCCGAAGTGCGCTATAGCCTTTGGATCCTTCATGAGAGTCCGACTCAGTCTCCGAGTCAGTGTTTGCAACAAACACCTGCAATCCAACGCTGAATTGCTTACGGTACGATATATGTATCGTGGAGTACAACGCACATAGTTTCTCTTGAGTCTCCCTGCATTGAGGTGAACGAAGCGTTGAAGGTGATGTTCGACGCCGCCGGATACGGCGAGCACCTATCAACCGCCCACACGTGGCGATGATCGGACGACTCTGCTCTCGCAGTATGACTACCACCGACGGCGGGGCCTCAAGCCCTGAATATTGCAGTGAGTGTTATACTCGGTTTATGAACGACTTGAATGTCCCTATGTTGTCGTTTACAGACCGAAGAGTCATGGTAGTACAGGCTTCAGGACTGAAGTCGTCTGGATCTTGGCACTGACGGTAGGATTGGAGCCAGGACCATTCGTGATTTTCGCCAGAGAGAGCCAGGCCTTCTGCGACTCTGTACATCCCTCCAGCATCTGACCTCCCGCTGAATTGTTCGGTTTTCTCGGGGAGCGATGCGGGAAAATGAAGTGATGCAAACAGCGCCCAACCACACATGTCCCCGCGGTGAGCACGCCAGCGTCGGGTACAAACAGGGAATGCGGTGAGAGTAGAGATGCCCGAGTCGTCGCGTCATCTCTTTTCGAAGATGCCCCTGAAACTTGAAGGGTCCAGTTGAAAGGTCCGAATTGTCAGGGACCACTAGCTACGCTCGCGGTCCTCCGCTGGTGAGAGAACATGTCGAATAGAGGCATCGTTGCAAATGGGAATGTTCTGCTATGCCGCGTTCGCCACAGAGAACGGTGATTTCTTCGAGTCTCTCGCTTTTCAGGGGTTTGTGAAGTGCGTTACTCCAGTTCAAATCGCAACACATGCAGTGAGTGTACGCCATTCTGTCATGCCGTTCAGCAGGTCTTCTGGTGATTTTGTCTAGCATGTGCAGTGCTTCGGCAGCGCCCAGACGGCATGTGACGCTCTTGCAGCTCCGTGGGTGGCATGGGACACGTGCGCAACACCTCCAGATCTGTCGAACACAACATCCACATCTTTCATCCGTAGTCTGTGGCAGCGGCGTCTCCGCCAAAATCGCCGTTGTCCTCGCCAACCAAGACGACCAGGCGAGTCCGTTTTCGTACCAGCGAGATCGTGAAGAGCTCTGACTCAGGATTCTCTGCCGACGCTTTCCTGTGCAGCAGTCGAACCTTGCCATGACATCGGGCCGCCTACCACCTGCCGCGTCTGCTCAGGGCGTTCATCTGGTGGAGAAGAGGGAGCTGGCAGTATAACTGGCAGCCGGCGGTGTCACGCCCGTCTTCCCGCATTGCTATCCCGCACCCCACAGGAACCGTGTATCCCTCCAAGTTTCCCTCGTCTTCACGCCATTCCCCTTCACTACGACATCTTGTCCGGTATGTCTACCCCTGGCGGCTCACACAGCGACACTCTTCCGCCGATAACGGAGACATTCGGTGCGATACTGCTTGGCACGTTTGTTGGCCTGATGTACGTACTTGCATTTCTCGGCATACTCGGGATGGTTCTTATCATGAGACGTCGGGACAGTCTATACGGTCTCAACGTGCATCAAACGATACGTTATCTGCGTAATTTTCCACACGACGTGCAACGTCTCAAGTCCATGGTGAGTAGATCCACTATGAAGTCCACAAAACATGCGTCAATCTTTATCGGGTCGCGCAGGTCATCATCGTCTTGTACGTGGTGCGACTGATGAGAACGATATTCTCAGGGTACTGATGGGGGCCTCTCAGCATCGTGGATACATTTCATTCAGTCTTTGGCGTACACATGTGGTGAGATGTGTGGACCCGGGATGGGGATGATATGTTCTAACATGTCCCCCATCAACGCAATGAAGCTACTATTATCTCGTGATGAATGCGTTTCACGAAGACGCTCTGCTAGACGGTGTTTGGTAAGTGCCATCTTTCTCGGTCCCAGTGTGTACGGTGATTTTTATCTTCAGTGTTGTAGGTCAATACGCGTGGGTTGTTTGCACATTGCTGTGTGCACAACATGATCACTGAATCCTGTGTGATTGCACTACAGCTTCTCGCTCCTTTTACCGTACGTGTTCCGTGTTGTTCATTTCTTATCCAGTCATCGCAACCCCGTGACGTGTAGATGATGATGGTCCTGGTAGTCCACGGGTAACCTCTTCAATGATGCTGCTGACGAATAATCGACTGACAGTATCGTAGTTTCTATGTGAGGCGACTTTACAAGAGTACGTTCCCAAGACCAGTATTCGGCGAGGTAATTTGCACCATTAATTCCCAATTCCTGAAGTAGGACCCCAGTTCAAAGCAGTAGTCATAGTCGCAGTACGTTACTTCACATTCTGGTTGTTTGTTGGGTGTTCACTGGCGCTATGTCTAGCTTTGCCTGATGCTGGGAGAAGCAGGTATTAGATACCCTCCTTTGCTCCACAAAGCCTTCGAGGTACTCATGCATACTCGTGCCCCGCCCAAAGCATCGACAATGGGTACGTTCTCACTGGTAGGAGCACAGCAGACTCCATGCTTCAACTTACAGGAAATCCCACAGTGATCACAGTTGAAACGTTGAGTGAACGTATAGGACGTGTCCGGTTCTTTCTGACAGACTACGCCTCAGGTACATGATCCCCACCTTCTCTGAATGGACTCGTCATGGAGTGAGTGCTCCTCATGACGCTGGAGATCTCGACCTCACCAGGCGGCCCGTTGTGATTGCGTTATATTATGAGCAGTGGCTCACCGCCATCCCGTTCGGGTTTTCCCTGGCAGCGGACGTGGTACTGTCTAGCACACTCATTCTCATTTTGCACACCAGCCGAACTGGGATGAGGCGGTACGTAACCATGTTGCTCCTGCATGCTCGCTGGCAGCAGCTGAGCATGTCGTAGTACGGACTCGATCATCAACGTGCTCATAGTGTACACGATCAATACAGGTGAACTCTCATACGCCTGGTCTTTCTCCGTCGACACAGACCAGACAACTGACTTTATCCGCAGGGCTGCTGACTAGGTAACGCACCTGAGGTCTCGAAGTAGAGACCTGCGCATAGTAACCCCGCAGACAGCGCGATGAGTGTTCTGTGCCTCGTCTTCGTACATCCTCTCTAGGCTCTTCATTTGCAAACAATTTCCCTGACGCTATGTGTCATGTTTCTAGGCAATCGTTAGATCACAGAACTTCATCTACATTGCGCTCAATATGCCCACCACAAAATGTACGTCCGTGAAGCTCCAGGTCGATGTAAAGGATGTTGTGTGCTTAATCCGCGCAGGCTACGCGAACTCGATGCTTGCTGTGTACGTTTGGTTTCCCCGAACCAAAGAGAGGTACTCATGACAACACAGCCTCAACTCGAGACGTGCCCTGGCGCAGCGTGCGCAGGACGTTGACGAGCTTGGAACCTTCGGCTTGGCGTCCTCCTCGATGAGTGGTTCCATTCGGATCGAGCGGCGCCCCATATCATTCGTAGGCATCGTGTACTTGTTTTCGACGCACTTGTCGTCGGGACTTGATGCCCGTCTTGCAGGGACGCATGTTTCAAGGAGGCACGGCTGTCAGTATAACGACGAACATCGACGATCAGGGTACTGCTTCCGAAGGCTTCCCATTGAAAGTGCTCTCCTCAGGTGGGAGAGACGAGGTCCCATGCCGCAGGTCTGCCTAGATCTGATCCACGGTATGCTCCTCGTACACTGGAATCCAGACGCGCTTGCCATGGCCTAACGGGTTGCATGTATACTAGGAATCATGGAATGAATTAGCTCTCCTGTACGCTACAGCTTGGATAGTAATCGGAATCGACATCGTCAGCTTACTCCACAGTCGTTACGATATGCCTTGATTATACATCTTTCCCGCAGAGTTGCTCAGCACCCTGGCCGCGTCCACAGCAAACGCTCCCGTGCCGATACAATTCTGCCATCGAGGCGAATGATGGCTACTCATGCAATTATACACTCGTAACCGCACGGACGTGGTCAATATGTACGGATCGGGGGCGGCGTATTAGTGGCTCTCAGAAGCTCTGGAATCTTAGCAGACTGGTGAATGGATATAGGTACCGGACACGATACATAGCTAACCTCGTTAGAGCGTCGCAGCGTCCGAAGACACTCGGACCCACCATCCAACCCTTTCCCCTAGCAGCGCTCACACCACGTAAGGGATGAGCTTCCACTTCACCCGCGCCGCGTACTCGTCCCACACCCCGCCAAATCTGTCCCGGAGCTGCACGTCCTCGACCGCGGTCCGCCGCCAGAGCGAGAGCGCGCCAAAGAGCGCGATCGGCGGCCACGCGTACACGAGCACGGCGAACGGCGTGTGCGCGACGCCGCAGTACTCCACGTACCCCGCGCGGCCGAACTGCATGAGGTGCTCGCCGAGGAGCATGAGGATCGTGCCGGTGTAGGACGGGTGCCGGACGAGCGCGTACGGCCCGGAGGCGACGAGCGCGTGCTCGTCCTTGATGAAGACCTCGAAGGTGAAGAGCGCGCCGAGCGCGTGGTACGACCACAGCCGGAGCGTGCCCGCGGCGATGGTGAGGAGGGCGCCGAGCAGGAAGCGCGGCGAGATGCGCTCGAGGGGCTCGAGCTGGTCCGGGTTGGCGGGGCAGAGGAGGGGCGCGAGCTGAGGGTACTGGTCGTGCAGCGCGAGAAGGATGGTTGTGATGATGGTCGGTAGGACGGCGAACTGATAGATGGTGGCGATGTCAGCAGGTATCCAACGCCTGTGAATGGAGGTGGTACGCACCCAGACCATGTTGGAGAGCAGGCGCACGAGGTGCTCAAAGGCTTGCCCTTTGTAAACCCCCTTCTTGTCATTGTTCTTGGTCGCCTCAGGAGACGCAGGCTTCCTGGGAGGGAGGATGGCCCGGGTGAAGATCGTGCCCGAGAGCACTAGCAGGACGATTTTGACTGTCTGCATCTTTGTCTTCGTACTTCCCGGTCTCCCTCAGAGCGTGTACAGAAAAGGAGGACAACGACTGTGGACTGCGGGGTTGAGGTCGGGACCTGCCATGACTGCAGGCGAAAGCTCGTGGAGAGCATCAAGGTTTGACGGACGCTCACGGCAGTAGACGCCTGCGATGAATGATCACCTGAATGTCTGTAGCAGCACCTCTCCGACGCCGGACGGAGGTTGAGAGACGGGCGCAGCTGTACCGTCTGATAACCCTGCTCTCATGCTCTGATGGTATATGTTCCAAACTAGGAAGAACGACAGATGCTCTTGCTCAAGGCCAGAATGATACAGCCCTGTTCAGGAGGATAATCCGGAGCCAAGAAGCATTCTGAGCATGCACGAGCCGCGTTGTGGCTAGACTGTGCCCCAGCAGGATCTCCACACAGGATGTCTCGCGGCAGTACAGCCAGTAAGATCCACTTCTCCTCAGATACCAGATGGCACAGGGAGGTGAACACTCGGAGTTCCCCCCCCCCCCCTTTCCACACGACTACACAGTCCAGTTTGCAGCGACGCCCCGGCCCTTCGGGGCGCCCGCGAGGTCGTCCGCGTTGAACTTGTGCATCGCCTTCACGCCCGGCGCGTCCGCCTCTGTCTCCGCCGTGACGTTGATGCTGATCTTCGTCGGCGCCTTGTCCGGGATCTATGGGCGCAGCGATGCGATCAATCATGCGTTGGTAAAACACGTTTGGGAGGATAAAGGCCGCACGGGCGCGCCGCCGATCGATGACGAGTGCGTACCTGGGGCGCGTTCCACTGCTCGACCGCGGCAAGGTGGTTCGCTCGCGCGAAGACGTTCAGCCGGTGCGTCTCCCCGCCGAAGAGCTCCACGCCCTGGCCGCTGAGGCGCTTCCGGGAGTTCAGTCTGGAGTGGTAGTTGTGTGAGCGCAAGACACGGGTGAGGCTACAGCAGCGCGTCTTACACGGAGAAGAGCGTATTCGCGTACACTGTTGCAAACGGCCACGAGAGATAAGCGCAATGGTCAGCAGAGGGGGTGAAGCGTGTCGGTACGCACGCCGCGTAGCGATCAGGTTGAGCGCCACCCAAATCAAGGCCTTGGGTTTGACCGCGGACTAGGAGAGTACTGTTCAACGTCAGTTCGCACATTATCACAAGACAGACGAACCAGTACTGCAGGAATGAAGTTGAAAGTCCTGTGATACAGCTCCTTGTCAGCTCCAGTGGCCATGCATGACGCGCCTCTCGTACCCTGTCAATAATCCTAGGCCGACGTGGTACATTCAGCGCACATGTCTTTGACCCTAGAAGAGGGACTACTCACCGGTGTTGATGACGTAGAGCACGAAGAGATCGCAGTAGCTGTCGTTACTGCATGTCCATGTCCATTGTCGGCTTCCACTGCCAGTGCACGAACACAAAGAAAGTATGAATCGCACCTCGTATGTAGTTCCCGGCTGCGATACAGGCCACTGATGATCCCAGCCGCGAGGAGCCAGTCGGCGATCGTGGCGGCGAACGTTGCCACGATGAATATCCACTCGTTCGACGGTCCGAAGTTCTGGGGAGAGTGCACCTCGATACTGTCGTTATTGTGAGCAGGGGAGCTCACTGGTTGCACAACATGGCCGGCGCAACGTACGTGACGACCGTCAAAGCTGAGACGAGATGGTCATTTCAGCGTGTCCTGAACGGCAGGCGGTATTCGAGCGTACCAATGGTCAATCCTGCGGTAAAGGCCTGGTGAGAGGGGCTCGAAAGGCTTGAGAGGGTGAAGACTCACCCATATGCAAGGAGAAGAACACGAGCTACATGGAGATAGGATGCTGTGAGTGCGGTGACCATTTGCACACAAGCGCTGAGCTTACTGCGACCCCGACAAGTATCTTGTATGCGAAGCCAACTGACACGGCTGTCAGCGGCATCTAGACGACGCAACTAAAGTAATACATACGCAGGGCCACTCTGCGAGCGAAGAAGCTAAGGATGAACCATCAGAGGATGTTTAGAGGGAAGAAAATAGGTGGAACGACATACATTTGTGCAAGGAACACGATCAATCCCTTTGATGGGTTTTAAGTCCACATCACCACAGCAGGCTCAAGCGGACTTACTGAAAACACTGGCAGAATCTATGACATTCGGACTGAGCATGGGCATCGCCTCACTCAAGTTGTAATAGCATACCTTTAATGACCTGACCGATGCCAGTGGCCACCTGATTGAGCTCTGGCAGATACGTCCCCCATGCGCAGTACGTACCATGGGGACTTCGAGAGTGCGTTTGGGTTTCCGTAGTTTGATACCAGGGAGTAATAACTGTGGCGAGCGGATTAGGGTCGGTCGAACGCGTCGGGATGCAAGTCTTACCAGGTGTGTATGATCATAGGTATCTGTGCCGTCTCAAGAAGCCTTTCAGGGAATCGGATCATCAGCAAGCATTCCTTTGTCCGTGTCACAACCTACACATACATGACTGCGGTAACCTGGTCCGGTCGTGCGTTTAGCACAACAATCGAGAGGAGACGTCATAGCGTGTACTCACTAAGAATCTGATATACCGGGTGTCTGTAGGGTACAAGCGATAGTAACGATAGCATTGATGCAAAGCGATCCCGTAAAGACTGGCAAACGGTAACCCGTCAGTAAGCACAACAAGCGAAGGAGAGTGACGGTGCACGTGCATGAGGCTCCCAGAGGTGCCGAGCAGGAACGCGCCGGCCGTGTCATCCAAGGATGGGGGTGCTCCGGGCCCGGGCGACTGCGCTGAGCCTGAGGGGACAGTCCCGTTCGACGGATTTCCAGCCATGGCGGCGCGGGGAATGTATGTCTCGGCGCCGCGACAAAAGTCTCAGCACATATAGCACAACGCAGAGGAACCTTATCAGCGTATCAACACGTCCACGTTTCCGGGATCCTCTCCGCGCACTCGATCGGCCACTGGGGTGCTAAGTGCTGAGTGGCAGATGGACCCTGGGCGTACAGGCCGGCGGGCGCGGCTGCGGAGGGCCAAGGTGGACAGCTTCGGGGGGGATATGTCAACGCACTGTTGCCGGTTGGCGGATGGGATCACAGGAGTGCCGCCCGCAAACATGGCTCCTGGGCGAGCGCGCCTCTGTGTGCGCCTTAACCCATCTGCGCAGAAATGCGGAGGGTTGACGGAGCGTGGGGGGATTCTTCGTAATGTGCGGTGGCGGTGAGAATGATAGTACTACTGGATTCCTTGGCTTCGCCTCAGGTGGGGAACTCGAGGGTCCAGTACCGATTCCCATGCCTCCGGATGGCGCTCCCGGAGCGCCCGAAGACGACCTCCACAACCGCCAGAGCCGCATTTCGCAGACGCGTACGGTGTTCGTGGTGCTCTACACAGCAACGCCGCATTAGTAGTCCTGCTCAAACTGGTGCAGTCGCAAGCAATCTTCCACTCTGCGCCGCATTGCGGCGCTGGGGCTGGGCGAGTAGAAGACTCCGAGAGGCGCATATGGCCTGTCTAGAGGCCATAGACAAATGATTTCAGCATATCCTGACACTCTGCGGGGGATTTGGACGACTCATGGAGGCTGAGCGGCTAGGCAAGAATGAAGGTACATACAGTAGACGCCAAGGCCCTGCATCGGGGCGCTCGCACTCTGCACCGCCCGCATCACTCCGCATGATGCGGCACATACACATGCGCGCTCGAAGCCACTTACTCACTGCTCCTTGCACTGCTGCGCCAATGGCTTCTGCTTCCTTTGGGGCGCTATCCGTCTTCCAGATGTGATCATCGCATCTGAGAGCCCTTGCAGATACGCTCAATATCGGTGAACCTGCGAGTTGGTCAGTACATTTGGCAGATGGGACCAAAGGCCACGAGCTTACTGTAGGATATATCCACAGGCCTGCTCGAGCGCATCTCTCTGGACGAGCATCTCGCTTGCAATGCGGCCAATGACATTCTATTAGTAGGCAACAGAGTACAACATCGCCCGCGCCCAAGAGCCGGAGGAGAGCATTACACTACGATATGGGTATACAGGGTACTTCCCATGAAACGACAGTCCAAGAAAGCAAGGTGCAGTGCGAGTCCAATGTGAGGCCGGTGCTAGCATCCCATCGAGACGCCGTCGTACGGCCCGTCATGACTCGACTCGTTGAACATGAACGCCGAGATGCCGCCCGCCGCGCAGTCCGCGCTCAGGTTCTCCTGCCCTGCCGGCACAGCAAACATCGCGAGTGAGCGACACAGCGATCCGCACGAAGCACAGCACGGGGGGCGTACCTGGACACGAGACCCACTCGCCGGACTCGCGGATGTGCACCTCGCCGCGTGGGTGGTGGAACCCGAGCGGGATGGGTGGGAGGACAGGGATCGGGTCCGCATTGTTGCTGATGCGCGTGACGGAGGCGGGCTGCGCGTCGACGTAGTTCGCGAAGGCGATGTTTCCGACCTGTGCGCGCACGTAAGTGCGTCTACGAAGGGGAATCAAAGGGAGGGGGGACGTACGCGAGGTAGGCCGTAGCCGATGTAGCGAACGGTGGTATTCGGGAGGTGGAGAGGCAAGAAGATCAAGTCGAGCAATGCAATGGCCGCGCCTGAGGAAGAGGAGAACATTTAGTGGCTACACGAGTCCGTACGTAAGAGCCATACCGAGGGAATGCCCAGTCACGGTGATAGAGCTCGTGTCGTATATTGACAGTGCGGATCGCACAGCAAGCAAGACTGGTAGTGCGGACCTAGATCGAGGCCCTCAGCGAAGTCCGATTGTGTAGAGACTCTGAGTGTGACGCGCCTGGCATGTGCGTCGGCAAAACCGCGATGAACCGACACTGGTGACTCGACGCCTGGGAACAGGTACTGGCGTAATGGTGCAAGGTCGATCTCGGCCTCCGTGAGATCGGGTATGCTACCATCCTATGTCAGGACAAGAGGCTGTGTACGGTCGGGATACGCACATCTTGTCGATGCCAGTACCTTGGTGGGCGACAATGATTTCATCGAGTGTCGGATCGTAACCGACATACCCTACGTCATGAAAAGTCAACGCACAGTGCGGCTTTGAAACGACTCGGACTTACAAGACTCAACGAGAGTGCCTTCCCCGCCGGATGCGATAGGAACAAAGGAAGGATTAGCGTCGCAGTGGGGTCCGCAGGTCCAAGGGAGTGTGGTGTTTGGTTTGCAGTAAGCTGCGCTGGCGTAGTGGGTGTACGGTTTGAATGCCGAGATCTCATCGAGCGACAGAGCTGATGCTCCTCCCTCCGCACGGGATGGCAGCAACGGTATGGCGCGGACGACGGCCGAGACCGTCACGAGAAGCAGTGCGCATACAAGTTGCGAGGGAGCCATCACTGAGGAGAGAGTGGGCGGCTAGGAATTCGCAAGAAGGAACTCCTTTTGTACCAAGTACGCGGACGAGAATGACGACACGCCAGGGTCGGGGAGGAGGCCAAAAGAAATGCCGGCGAGGATCGTGCATGGGTCGATGGCACGAACACCCGGGATTCGGCCTCGACATGGATTGCAACTCACCATTTCGGAGAGGGAAGGACAAGATCATCACCGTCCGTGGTAGGTTTCATATGGACAGGGAACGGCCGTAGAGGTGGGGAAGCCGGCATGTGTGAGGCGGAAATCCTCTCGAACGACAGGAATAGCTTGGGTCAGCACCTCGTTCAGGTCCGACACTGTAGTATGCATCTTTTTTCCGTCAAACGAGTATTCCAACATGCCCGGGTGTACGGTCTTTTTGTGTGGCATGAGGCGTATCAATAACTTGGGCCCCGTGAGTGGTAGGCGTAGTTATCCTCTGGAGTCCTTAGGACTTCAAGGCAGGGCGGCATGGTGAAGGTGCGCACAAATCTCTGTGAATAGCTGTGGTAGCTTTCTTGTAAGCCAAGGTTGTTTGACCGCGATAGGCAGCCAACATACGAAGCGGCTGAGACCTGAAGAAACGCAACGTGACAGGTGCATGCTCGCGCTGGGCTGCATGCGACTTGCTGGCAGAGGCCGGGTGCGTATATAGCCTCATATGCAGCGCACCTATATGACAGATGTCCCCTTTTGTTCATGCATGTCGGAGACAAACATTCGACGTGCGCTGGGGCACACTAACCGACGGTGGCAAGAGACTGAGCCGGAGGAGGGTCAAAGTCAACTCAATCGAAGTTCCGACCGGATCGAGATCCTCTGTCGGGGTTTGCCGAGAAGGTGGCTTCCGACTGCTCTCACCCGCTCCGTCCGGGTTTCTTCCTCTTGCTCTTGAACGCCATCGTCCAGTCCGTAGTTCTCCATTTGCGCTTCGTCGACATCGAAATTTTCCACGAACCTAGGAAACAGAACCTTTACTGAGTGAAGCCCACACTCTCCAGGAACAGTATACTGTGCGGCTGCTGGAAGGTGCTAGCGAGGTGAGTGCACATGAACGTTATTCGGTGATCATAGGCTCGAGGAAACGAACGGGAGGGGGGTTCTCGATGGGAAGACTCGGGTCGCATGTGGGCAAGAGGATCTTAGGTATGCCTGCGGGTCAGAGGACTCTTATCTCGCTGGTATGGTAGCCTTCGTCGGGCCCTCCACATTATCACGCCAGTTTCCGACCAGTGGATTCGTGAAGCCGCTCCGTGACGATGCACTCAGTACACGGAAAATAGTTCGATGCCGTGAGTGCCCAAGTATCAGTGCGGTGTCTCGTGCTCCTTTTTCTCAGTGGCTCGTGTCCTGTGGAAGATGTGCTGTTTGACTGGAGCGCTGAGCGCATGGGCTGGTGTGCGCCTTGGCCACAATTTCCCGACTGCCACTCTTGTCTTCGTTCCTTCATACTGAATGCCTCTGACATGCTCTCAATCCTCAGAGGACTGGACGATGGCTCCACCCATACCCGCTCTTCAAGTTCGCTCGCTTCCGATCGAGCTCATCCAGTACATCATCCATGATGCCTGGTTCTCTTTGCTTGACGAAGGATGGAGTGATCGGTGGGAGTTCTATCGTGCTCTTTCTCTCGTATCTCGAACCTGGCGGGACATCATGGCCTCCACTGCTTTGCGCTGCGTGATGATACAGACTCCTCAGGATTTCCACGTGTATCGCCAGCTCGTGAAACGGCGCTGGGGGTTCGTCGAATCCAAGGACGGCGAGCGCGCTGCCCCTGCAGCCCGCGAGTACTTCGAGCGGTCCGAGCTGCACATAGTCGTCTCCGACTGGACGTGTCCTAGTTCGACGGGCTTCTACTTCACGACGGACTACGCGCGCATACCGTGCTACATCACCGCTTGCAAACATATCTCGGTCATCGTCAAGGAGCTCCCCTCCAACGATCGCTACATACTGCCGTACCGGCCGCTCTTTGAGTTCCTCTCGCAGTACACGGCCACGAAGCAGCTGCACCTCCTCTGGACGTACACGCACATCAACCGGTACATTCTCCCCACGGACCACATGCGGGGCGTGACATACCTCCGGATACACGAGTACCCGCGCTGCGTATGCCACAACTACCAGTACACGAACGGACACACGCACGACCGCGAGTGTTTCTCGTATTACCTCCCGACGCTCTTCCCGGACCTGTACCACCTCCACCTCGACACGCCGTACATCCTCAAGTGCCTCGTCACGCCGCCGCACGTTGCGCAGCTCACGCTTGAGGCGCCCCCGATCCACTTCCTGCCCGCGCTCGGCCATTTTTCGTCGCTCATGGGCTGGAACATCGTCTCCGCGCTCGCGCTCGGCCTCTTCCGCCAGGACGACCCCGACGCGCCGCGGAAGAAGATCATCATCAACGCGGGCCCGACGCCGCCCGCAGGCTGGCAGCAGGCGCTCGCTGCGTGCGAAGCGCACGACGTCGAGCTCGAGCTCCGCCACGTCTACCTCGCCCCGCCGCCTAGGCCTCCCGCCGTTTAGCCACCGCCCCTCGCTGCGTATGCGACTGCGCGTTCCGGAGGCGTCCGCTTTCGTCATTTGTCTTGCTCGTGTCCCCTTGTTATCTGGTCTGGCATAGGGTATCTCCTTTCCCTTATGTATTCGTTACTTGTAGGATTCGGCTCTTATGTTGAGTGCGATAATGTACTAGTTGTAGCAGCATCGTCGACTATTTGCCTCTTGCCCCGTGATGTATGTACACTTGATGGTTTTGAGGCTTTCACTGTCACGAAGTTGATGGAGAAACCATCGCATAAGCGTGGTGATCGCTCTGTGGCCAAACAGCAAACGCAATAGACATGTATGAGCCTACCATAGGGCAAGGCCCTGACGGGCCTTAAACAAGGATTCAATCCTCATCATCATCAATAGACATGTATGTTCAATCCTTCTGATCCGTCACGAGCGACGTTGACCGTCCCATACGATACAGATGCGCTTTGTCGAGCCAATGACGACATTCAGGAGCTTGTAGACTCGTTCGCCAACGAGCCTTACTAGGCCTTCTGCGACACGTATCTTACTGCAGGCCCTCAAGCCCAAGAGCTGCATTTGCGAGCTCTGAAGTCTGTTTCTGTGATCAATTCGGAATGCCTCCAGAAGAGCCGGCTCGTGGATTGTTGATATCCGTTTGCGTGGTCTTCTCTATCCCTCTTGTTACTCTCCCCAACAGGTGTGTAGTTCACGTTGCTGATGGTCTTCGCAGTTTACTGAGCCACATACAGGGTATTACTTGCAAACTCCAGGCGACCTCATGTATAACACTGGCAGTTCCGCCATGTTTTGCCGCATCGAAAGGCTCGAGTACGAGCGAGTTCGTCTCACCATTCGCGCCACGAAGAGCAAACCCCAGAGTGAGCCCATCTCTCGCATACTATCCGCAAACAACGTCTCGTTGCGTCCTTGAGAAGGTTTTTACATCCTTGTCAAGAAAGCGACCGAGATCAAACTCTGCGGTCACCTTGTCGGCCGCTGTGGCAGCACTCCCAAGGAGGCGGAGCACGGGAACGACACTCAGTACTTGTTGCAAGGCCTGGTAGCGTGCAGAAGGGGAGGCTGCTCTCGTCCTGGGCCCCTCCCAAGGGGTCGTTCACCGAGGTCCGGGGATTGTAGCCCCTTTGCATTCGCAGGTGGCCTTGTTTGTACTCGGTCCGAGTTGCAGCCTCCGCGCTTTCATCGCCGGCATTGCGGCCAGTCAGCCTTGTCATAACATGAGGAGCTCCATATGCGCGACATCCAGACTTCATAGGGACCCTTGGCAGATTACCGGTATGCCCGACTGTGTTGTCTCGTGTGATTTATGTACTGACCTAGCCATCGAAGAGATCTCACACAAGTACCCCACCTCCGCGTGCTGCGTCCGTGCAGGGTGACATCGGTTGCCCTTCGACAGAACAATGGCATGCCGAACTGTCGCCAGCTCTGAGTGATCACTGCGAATGACTCTCGCGGTCCCCTGGGCATGTGTTTGTTTGTTCGGGCCGTTCCGGTATCGGCCAGCTGGCGTGGGGATGGCGAGGCGAATGAAGGATTCAGTGGGCGCATGCAACGACGACTAATGTCCGCCATGTATTAGTTGTCTCCAAGTTCTTGCCGAACTGCGCGTTTTGACGTCGTGGATCGCCGCACAACCTTCGCTGATTACCGGGTGAAGGTCAGCTGTAGGTGCCGGGCCCGGACGCTGTAGGAGTATGCTCTCCGCTGGAGGACTCAACCAGCGCTCTACTGCGCTCTGCTCTTCGTTGCTCTTGTTATGCAAGTCGTTTGGTAGGTTTTCCTACTACTGAGAATGCTTCCATCTCTACGTGATCATTATTTAGCTCAGGCTTTTGAGCTTGCAAATCGCGTGCGGGTGTGCGACGCTTCCGGCGGGTTCGCGCGCTACACCAGCTTTGTTCTCATGCTAATCCGCTGATCCCACCTGGCTTACGCCCTTCCTGCAATTTCCGGCGTGCCGGATTGGTCTCCGCTCTACGAGCGATATCCACTACTCGTGCTTCCTATATCGACCACAATGCCGAGGACATCGCTGCCATCGCACAGCCTGTGGTATCTCCCTCTGTGACGTCCGACTCCGTTGATTATCTCTAGCATTGACGTTTGCACAGCGACGTTCGCGTTCCGCACAACGCAGGCCGTCCGTGACATCGCGCAGACACGCGAAAACAATTGGCCAGCGCACTGCTTGGCCAGTTCCCCACATGATGCCATGTGCAGCCTCGCGGCCAGCTGATCCGCCGGCTGCACGTTCGTGCACCGGGGTGCCTGCACCGGCGGCGAGGCCTTCTTCCCCAGGGAGTTTTCGGCAAATCGACATGTGTTGTACGCCTTGCCGTATCGGGCATCGCTGGTATAGCCGTCCATGTGCGTGCGCAGCTCTTACGATCCCAGGACGAGCATGCAGCGTATATAAGCGTCGTGCGGCCTCGGCGTATGGGGAGTGTCCCCATCGCTCTCGGTGGATCCCCTCGAGAACGACGCGTCCGCCACCGCCGCCACTTCTGAGCTGCTCGCCTATGGCTTCCTCCTTTCCGGTCCAAGCCTTCGTGGCGCTCCTCGTGATCGCGATGCAGGCGGCGGCGTTCCCGACGACTCTCAAGCGGCAGACCATTTCCGTGCTCTCCCCGAGTGCGATCGCCGTGTTCAAGCCGTACACACACTACGCGAGCACAGGGTACTGCAAGCCGGCAACGACGCTCGCCTGGAACTGTGGCGCGAACTGCGAGGCGAATCCGTCGTTCCTCCCGATCGCGTCCGGCGGGGATGGCGTGTTGACGCAGTTCTGTACGTGTGGTCGTTTGTGCTCTATGTGTACACGGAACACTGACCGAGCATGAGTTTCGTCGGGTCCATAGGGTTCGTTGGATTCGATCCCACATTGGGCGAGATCATCGTCAGCCACCAGGGCACCGACGTTGACAAAATGTAAGGGTGTCTCGGTTGTTTCTCGGGTTGTGTGACACAGTATTCATTGTGCCAACGTCTAGCATTCCCGCTCTGGAAGATGCGGACATCATTCCTGTCCCTCTGGATCCCAAGCTCTTCCCCGGCGTCAGCTCCGAAGTCCTCGTGCACGACGGGTTTAGCGGATCACAGAAGAGGTGCCTCCTCTGCCTCAGGCTAATCCATGAACAGTTCACTGACTTGTGCGAGCGTGCAGGTCGGCTTCAGACGTTCTTGCCGCCGTCAAGACCGGGCTGGCCAAGCATAGCGCGACGAAGATCACCGTCACGGGCCACTCGCTAGGTGCGCATCATGCCCGCATATCAGAA
Organism: Trametes elegans; assembly: GCA_022606155.1. Taxonomy (NCBI): domain Eukaryota; kingdom Fungi; phylum Basidiomycota; class Agaricomycetes; order Polyporales; family Polyporaceae; genus Trametes; species Trametes elegans. The sequence continues at coordinate 94,008 of JABYQO010000054.1, read as the reverse complement.
TGCCCTGCAGGAAAATGTTGATCCCGTTCCTCGCGCTAGGCGCAGCGATCGCGATCTTCGACGCGGTGTTCCTCCACCTGCAGCTCCCGCAGACGACGGTGCGGTTCGTCGGGTACGGGATGCCGCGCGCGGGCAACCAGGCGTTCGCGGACTTTGTCGACGCCCTCCCCATCTCGGTCACGCACATCAACAACCAGGAGGACATTGTGCCGATCCTGCCCGGGAGGTTCTTGGGCTTCCACCATACGTCCGGGGAGGTGCACATCCAGGACTCGGGCGAGTGGGTGTCGTGCCCAGGTGAGCCAATGCCGAGCTTGTTGGTGGACAAGGACTCACGCGGCGCGGTCGCATAGGTCAGGACAACACGAGCAAAGAGTGCACGGTTGGGGACGTCCCGAACATCTTCGAGGGCGACGAGTCTGACCACGATGGTCCGTATGATGGGGTTAAGATCGGTTGCTGAGGTGCTCCCCAACGCCCGAGTTCAATCAAGCCCGTGCGGAGAGTATCTGGTGATATACGGCTATCGTTATGGGTTATGTTATATCATGGATTGTAACATTTGGATGGGCGATTGCAACCTTTGGATGGGCGATTGTACACGGTGGTAGAAAGTGTCAAGAGCGGAAGAAAGGGAGAGGATATAACTTAGCCTGAATGAGATCGAAAAGGGAAGCAGTGCGCAAGTACAACAGCAGGATAGTCAACGGAGGGCTCTGCTTCGACAATACCAAATCCGAGAAAATTACAGATAGGATGACATGGTCATGTTGGTCATGAGTCGTTTACTGGGTCTTAACGTCGCCCCTTTTCTGCTTCTGTCGCTTGAGCTCGATATCCTTGCGCGTCATCCGGGTGCCCAGGATGGCGTCCCAATGCACAAAGAACGGCTGCGAGAAGTTCGACTTGAACCCGATAGCCTGAACAGGGAGAGATCAGCACACACCCATACGGTGATGGGGGGCCATGCACGGACCTGGTGGTGGATTTCATGGTAGTCGGCGTTGTTCGGGCTAAAGAGCTGGAGCGGGTCCCACGGGAGGCTGTACCCGCAGTGGTCGTCGACGGTCTTTAGCGTCGAGACCATGAAGAGGAACATCGCCTCGCGCGTGGAGAGCGCGCAAATCTGCTCGGCGATGAGCGCGCCGAGGGTGTCGATGAAGAAGCCCTCGAGCGGGTGGTTGTAGAGCGCGCCGTACGCATACGGCACGTACAGCCGGTGGTGGTGCGAGTGGAAGTTGCGGTAGAGGAAGCTGTTCACGTGCACGGCGCGGTGTAGGAAGTACTGGTAGGTGTCGATGATGAACCTGCCCCATCGAATGCCGTCAGTACCCGGATACCAGCAGGACAGTTGAAGGAAACACACGCACATCCCGAAGAAGAACTTGGCGGCGGGAATGGCCCACCAGTAGAGCGTGTAGAGGGCGTGCCCGCCCTTGGTTGCGAGGAGCTGTGCGCCGTATTCCGCGCCGAACACCCGCTCGATCGCGGACGCCATGGCCGGGGCCATCGCGAGCATGTGCCCGACGTGGTCGACGTTTGCGCCGGCGGGCGCCTCCTCGATCCACCATACCCCAAGGGCGGTCTGGAGCGCGTGCTGGAGGAGGACCATCCAGACGACGCGCGTGCGCGTAACGAGGTTGCGAGTCTTGACCTCTGTGCTGTCGTGGATGCGGTACTTGTCGAGCCACCGCCAGCCGGAGATGTCGAGGAGGTGGAAGACGCCGCTGAGGGCCCAGTACGCGATCACCGGCACGGCGAGCGCGAAGTAGTGGTCGGGCATCCACGAGACGAGGTGCGGAGCCGGGGAGTAGTAGAACGGCGCATGGGAGGAGAGGTACTGCACTTGGCTGGCGTTGAGGAACGTCGGAGCGTACGTCGCGTTCATGTTGTCAGTGTTCATCACGACGGAGTGGAGCGGATGCATCTCCATTTAATACCGCCAACGGGCGCTATGCAAAGGGACAACCGCGGGAGTACGTACGGAACGCTGCCGAGGCCGAGGTACTCGGTCAAAGACTGCCTGGTGTGAGGAGTGTTCGTCTCCTCGTGGTTTTAGGCGTAGGTGTCGTCCGACTCGAGGTTTCTGGGAAGCAGGCCACCGAGATAACCGTTTAACGGCTGCGCCCAAGGATATTGTGGCGTCGGTGTGTGTTGGACAGGTGGGCGATAATCCCTATGCGCCTGTGCGAAGCCGATTGTGTCAGAGCAGCGTTTGACGATCAAAGCAACCTCCCTCTGAGACTCTCATCGCGCTGCCTGGGCAATGTATAGATGTAGCATCGTGAGGCTGATGACAGTGCTCACCATTGATTGAACGTCGCATTGACCGCAGACACCCTCCAACGGCGGGGCTGATTGAGAGGGTCGAGTTGAAGCGGGCGAGGCGCTCCTGAGACTGGCACCGCCATAGGCACCGCTGGCCATCATATCGCGCTAGTCGGACTGTCGAGTTGTTTGTACACAACGAGAGCTGAAACACGACGTGTCCTCGGTGCACTACGGCTCCGAACCGTATCGCCCATCTACGCTCAAACCCCGCAGCCCTCGTGCCGGGAACGGGATCGGACCCAGTGTTTCGGCGTGGCTGCTCTGAGGACGGTCCCACGATTTGGCATCAGTTCCTGCGGTATGATGATACGAGCACGCATTCACTCACCGCTCCAACGCTGACCTTGTAGTACGATGACGGCCGCAAGCGTATCTGACTTCCAGCTAGGCCTTGAACAGTTTGCAATAGAGTCCTGGTTGGGTCATAAAGCTGAATGAATGAGCGTACAGTTCATGAGGACCGGCGAGAGCGATAGATCCAGCATGGTCGAGACATGACGCGTCGAGTGCGGGGAGAACGAGACACATCCGGGGAAAGACTAGACTATGCGGACTGCGATGATATATGTTAGCCATGATTCTAGTTTACATACAATAAAGAGAGATTATCCCGTATATGTCTAAATCCGATACGATCCTAACCAAGAAACAGTCCACCCGATCTATACACCCTTAGATATCAGCCACCTACTCCTTCAATGCGAGCCCGAGCCAGGGCCCGACGCGACGACAGTCGAACCGTAGCTTGATGCGCCTGCCGGGAGATCAACCGCGGGGATCCGCATGCTGTGTCCGCTCGGCCGGCGCAGGTCCTTGTTGGTGCGTGAGCGCCCGCGCCGGTCTTCCTGCGCTTCCACGACCCCGAGACCGGGGTTCTTTAGCTTCCGGCGTCCTTTGAGCCCCGCGTCCGGGCGGACCAAACACAGAAACGCGATGGCGACGACGAGAATGCCACCGGCGACGGCGAAGATAGCCTTCGGATAGTCGGCGACGGTCTTGCTGTACACGAGTCCGAACAAGATAGGCTGGTGGGACACTGCTCAGCCCGGTGACATACAGAACGGATCAAAAGACGTACGCCGAGGATCATCTGGCCTACCGCCTGCAGTACGGAGAAAGCACCAAAGAGCTTTCCCGTATCGTTATCACCGCGAGATTGCATGATGCATAACGCGAGGCTATTGCAAGCAGGGACTAGTCCTGCGCCAAAGCTGCTCAGGGACGTGGCGCCCACGAACAGCACTTGGCTAGCGTCAGGGGAAAGCGCGACAAGCGCGTGGGAGAGGAGATCAACGAGGAGCGACCCGCGGATGAGGGACAGGTCAAATCTCATCTCCTTCACCAAAGCAGAGAGCGTGGGTTTCGTTGGCTTGTTCGGCTGGGCACTGGGCGCGGTAGCTGGTTGCACAGGCTTGGGCTTGGGCTTGAACGTTGCGATGAGGACTGAAAGACGTGTCAAAACGGTGTGGAAATGTTATTAGACCATCACTCACAAGGCAACACAAGTAAGAGGTGCAAAGCTCGTGAGAACCCCATCGTCGAGATGTAGTAGCTCAACTATCCGGACGTCAGGCGATGCGAGAGGTCGACTATCGGAGAAACATACCTGCTCGGCGCCCCAGCCGTAGATATGCTCGGCGTACAGGTACTTGATTTGGAAAACACCCTAAACGACTTATCGGTGAATTGAGTCCCGAAATCATTGTGCATCACACTGACCAAAGACAACAGATGCCCAAAGAGGACAATACCCAGGAAAGTCATGCTCCAATCCTTCCGACTCCGTCCGTTGGGTGCATCGATCGTCTTCGGCAGGAAGAGGGCGAGAGGACTGAGGAATCTGGTGAACACATTGAACCTGCTTGCGATCGCAGGTGCATCTGGATCTGCTGGCGAGAGGAGAGCCTCGGCTGCAGCAGCCTTCGCTTTCTTCTTCTCCAATGACTCAGGGAACAGGAATAGGGCCAGCAGGAGGTTGACAAAGGATGCGGTCGCGGCGACGTAGAACACCGAAGTAACAGTCGGAGCGCCGTTGTGGACGCCGATAGCAGGAGAGAAGATGGGGATGAAGGGGTGTCGGATGAGGAAAGCACCGATAGCCGGTCCGACCGCGAACCCGAAGTAGAATACACCAGTAAAACGGGAAAAGATGTGCGCTCGAGAGCCATCAGAGGTACAGTCAGAGACGTAGGCAGACGTGGCGGCTTGAAGAGTCGCCCAACCGCCAAGCAAACCTTCGAGGACTGGGGAGACAATTAACAGCTTATGACCGTGAGCGGCGAAGATACTGTGCGGGGTGGAAACGAGGATAAAGACCAGATCGCTAGGAAAGAATCAATTAGTTCAAAAACGCACTGAGATAGCTAAACGGACTTACGTCATGAACAATCCCATAGTAGCTGCCGCAAGCACACGCGTGCGACCATGGCGTTCTCCGAAGGTTCCCCACCACCCTGTGGTGACTGCAGACAAAGCGCCCATAATCGTGGTCATGATAGTCTGCAAACGCGCGGCGCCCGCTTGTACAGCAGGATCACCCAAGCATCGCTTTGAGGGAGGGAGACGCGGGTCTGGTTCGTCGTCGTCACTAGGAGGCATGGGAACTGTGGGTGGAGCGTCGGTGTCGAGGGATAAAAGGACTGGTTGAGGATGGATAGTGAGGTTGAAAGGAACGTGGTAGGTAGGTGTTATCACTGAAGTGCCGTTCACGCCAGTATGGTCATAAACATCGTGCCCGTATATCGCATTGCAGGAGAGCTGCGTGTACACCTGGACGCGGGGCGCGAGAGTCATGCCTCGCTGAAGACAGCGTTAGTGCCTTTTCCGTCCAACAAACCTACCGCAGTACTTACCACGATAGACGCGACGATGGCAAATGGAACCAGCCTGAGGAAACATGGGTGTCAGAAACTGGACACATGCACGGTCAAAGCGGTAGGCTGGTGGTGATATGGAGATAAGAACAACCATTCAAGCATATGGGACTGGTGGAATTGGGAGTGCTCTCTCTCCGCGGCCACCCAGCCCATACCCAGAGTTCGTCCGCTATCACTTGGACGAAACTTCTATAATAAAGAAGAGCAAGCACAGAAGGGTTTTGGCCTCGTCATTCACTTCTCGTTTGACCATCACGATGGTCACGCGAGGAGTCAATGCAGACGGATGCGTTCGGGAATGCGGCACGGCGCGCCGACCGAATGCAACTATCACTGCGTGTCAGTTGAACGAGCACATACCATAGTGGCCTCGGGCGATAGAACGGCTTGTTCTTCTTCGTCGCACCTCCCAAGAGTAAGTCCTGCTCAGACTGGCTGTCCGGCATGGCGGCGGGGGCTCGAGACTGGTCGGGTTGTGCAGACCCTCGCGCTCGCGAGACAGAAACAGAGTAGATGGAGAAATTCGACGAGACGACGGCGTCGACAGCCTGATACGTCGACGAGTTCGCCATCGCTGGCGGGGATGGTGGTGGTCAGGAAGAGAGATAAGTTCGTAGGCTGAGCATGCGCCGCAGGCCTCGCCTGGTCGTGGCGTGAGTGAAGATAAGATGACCTCACCGCCGCGGTCCGCGCGCCCGGCGGCAGATAACAAGCCGCTTACTCCGTGCATCAACGCGGGTGTTAGTGTGGTAAGTAAACTCTTCTTATCCCAGCAAGCACGGCTTGAAGGGTTCGCTTACGTGACGCGACATGAACCGTTCTGAGTTTGAATTGCTTTGTGTCGTCTTGTCGCGACCTCGCTGCCGTCGGGCTTCACGCTCCTCGCTCTCGCCGTCATGGACATCGACGAGCAGCACCCCTCCCATCGCTCGCCACAGCACACGAATGCTCTCGCAGGACCCTCGACGATGCCTGAAGTACCGCCCCTGTACCTCCCGCCACAAGGTCGCCCCATTCTGTGCTCCATCACCAGCTCTGATCTCGCTGACCACACAACAACACTAGGCCCTCCACCACCACGACAGTACTTCACGAGCACCCAGGACCTGCTTTCCCGATTCCAACTACTGCCATCATACGACAAGTATGTGCGGCCCTTCGCACCCCCCGTCGGTTCCTCCCAAGCAACGACATCAATCGCCACAGAAAAGGGAAAGGGGAAGGAGAAGGATTTCCCATCCCGCGATGTGGCCGGTTCCTCTCCCCCGCCACATACTCCAGGAGCTGGTCCCGATGGAGAGGAGGAGGAGGGCGGGAAGGGCGAAAAGAAGTTCAAGAACTATAAGCACCTAATCAAGGGCATACCTGGTATGTTTTCGTCTCCGGTTCACGCGCTCGAGACGCGAGCTTGGCGAGACAGGAAAGCATTCTATGAAGAAGGATGACTACCTCACTACCCTTATGCAAGTACCGCCGAAGCAGAAGATGGCCATAACGCCGTTCGATCTCAGAACGCAGCGCGAAGCCTTCTCCGTTAGTTTAGAAGGGCTCAAAGGCGTACGTATGGCCCCCTTTGTGTGTTCGTGTGCTCACCCTTCGGCAGTGGAATATCCACGCATTAGTTGCTGAGTCCTCGCAGGCGCGAGAAGATCGAAAGAGGCGGGTCAGTACTCTGCGCAAACTTCATGCTTGTGCTTCACACGCCTCATCCATCCCTCCATATACGCTCACAGAAAGAGCTCAAGAAGATGGCAAAAGCGCAAGCACAAGGTCTTGGTCAGCCCGCCGCCGTTCTCGGGCCACACACACCATCGGCGCTTCCCGCCACGCCTGTTGCCGCAGTGGCGTCGACGCCAGGAGGTCCCGCGCCGGCTGCTGCGCCTGCTCGAACTTCGACGCCTCGCCCCGGCGTACCCAGAGTGCCGTCCGCCCATCATCAGCCTGTGCAATCGCGAGGCAGGACACCCGTCGGCATTGGCACGCCGCAATCCATCCCTACGCCCAGCTCCGGCGCCAACGGACCGCCATCTAATCCTGCTCCATCTCAGCGAATTGCTCCATCGCAGACATCGATGCCGTCGCATCCTCAAGTTGAGCAACCCCCTGCTCAACCGACACGCGGAGTCAAGCGAGAGAGAGAGTACTCGTCGGAAGGCGGTCTGCAGGTGAACGGCAACATACCGCCCGCGACTCCATACCAGGACGGGGCAAAGATTGCCATCAAGGGCGCAAAGGCGGGTAACCCGGCCGCTCGTCCACGACCGGTTAAGAGACAGCGCCTGGTACGTGTTTGTTCAGACTTTGATCCGAGCCTCGTGCGGCCTTTTGCCTTTCATCCGCGCCGAAGTATTGATCTTCAATGTGCGGTGCTGATGACCCGCCAGGATGCCAACGGGCACGCGCAAATGCCGATACAGCAGCCGACGCCCCATGCGTAGTGTGCTCTTATGTCGCGCGATAGCGACCCTCTGGGCGCCGCCACGGTCTGGGCCGCCCCTCGGCCAGGTTGCCCCTACGCCGACGCACGCATGATTCGGATTTGTGCCCCTCAGCGGTGGTCACGCGCACTCTCTCCGTCCCAGAACGGGTCTTCCTTGTACATTGCCGCTCTCGCCCGCAACGGGCGCTCTCACTGTCCTCATCTCCACATGCATCGTCTCATTTATCATCATCCGGATATCGCAACCCTCACGCATCGCATCACACTTACACTCTCAGTTCTCGCCGTCGCTAATACATCACAGCGTATCGCACTATCCTCTTCCCATCCATCCTCGTCTCCAGTCCCCGCCTGCAGGCTCTCCTGCCCCCCTCTACCCCTCCTCCTTTTCCATTCGCCGTCGTTGGTGTTGTACGTCTGCACTCTCGATGAGATGGGATCTGAATGCCACATCCGTGTGGCTTCGCGGAATCGCTGCGCCGTGTGTGACCGTACGCGCCAGGCAGCTGGTCGTGTGGCTGCGAAGTCGCGATCCGGCTGAAGAAGGTGGGTGGCGCGCTTTTATTTGGGGATATTTGCTCGTGTGTATATATGCCCCTGAGGCGAGCCACTGATACAGACAGAAGCGAGTCGACGTAACACTTCGTGGGTTCGCCTGGTAATGCGATCGCGTGTACGTCCCGCACGTATCCGCGCAGGGCACCAGGTCAAGAGGTCCGTGCTCGGAGTCAGACGGTTTGGATGACGAACCGCGTGGCGCCCTTCACCTCCGCGAGCTGGTCCGCACTGCCGCCGCCGCTGCCCGCGGTGAGGGACATGGTCAGCGACGCGGGCTTGAGCTCGACCGTGTCCGGGGCGGTTTGCGTCTGTATCGTTCGTCAGCGTCAGCGGGAGACGGCCTGCAATGTGTGCGCAGGGGACTCGCCGTGCGCATGGGGTCGCCGCCGGTCATCGCGTCCGGGTTCGTGGCGGCGACGAAGCTGAGGCCCTCCGAGTCGAGCTCGAGGCTGTCGATGTTTACGAGGGACTTGCGCGTGTTGAGCCTGCCGTGTGCCAGAGGTTAGAGTCCACCCTTTTCGCCGGGGGGAGGGGGGAGGTAGTAGGCCGGGGCACTCACGCGGCGAGGACGGAGTTCGCGTATACTGCAGTGTGCAGAAGTGAGCGGTTGCGGCGGCGGCGGGGGGCAGGCTGCGAGAGGGAAGTGAGGGAGGGAGGGAGGACGTACGTTTGGCGGTGACGACGGCGAAAGTGCCGTAGATCAGGTTGTCGGACCAATGGAGGGCCTGCCGTGACCGTGTGAGTCGCGCGCGCACCGCTGGCTTTACCAGGACTACTAGGACTCGGAACGGCACTCACGAACGCGAATGTGAGAATGTTGAAGATCCTGTCCCGGTGGCACGGATTAGCCTGTAGCACACATGATACGCGGAGGTATGTCGCGGGGCGTACCCTGTCAAGAGACCTGCCGATGCCCCCCCCCCCCGGTGCTGGTGAGTGAGAGTAGAGGTAGAGGAGGTCAGACGGTGTTGCTTACCGGTGTTTATGGCGTACAGAATGAGGAGGTCGATCATCGAGTCCGTGCTGTAGGCGATAGTCGTTCAGGCGCATTACCCCTCACCTGTGGAGTTTCTAGTGCTCACCGTTTTAGGCCGGTGCGACTCCGGTGCAGCACCGTGATGAGCACGCCGGTGAGGATGGTATCCACCAGGACGGCGATGCCGAAGGAATTGGAGAAAACCCACTGGGTCCCTCTGACGGTCAGCGTTTGAACAGGAAGTGGAGGGCAACATTGAGGAGGGGCTTACGGTGACGCTCCAGTAGCTCGTGTACAGCGGCCGGACGTAGCTGAACGATTTTGAGGTTCAGAAGAGATAGCGGCGCCGAAGGAGACTAACTGACGTCTCTATAGTCGCTCCTAATCCGGTGTGAGTTGTTGAAATATACACAAGGGGTATAAGGGCGTGTTGCTCACCCATCGCAAATCCTGAAGGTATCGGAAACGGTCAGGCATCATAACACACGGACGAGGAACTCCAACTTTTCCTTACCGAGCTCAGTGAGCAAAAGGACGACCTGAAGCGTGTACGCTGTGTTACGAACGGATCTGTGGCATACAGGTGGCGTATACGCACCGCTACTCCGACAATAGGCCTGAAGCGGGGACCAACTTCCGGCTGTCAATGGAGAGATCCGGGACGTCAAGTGGCAAAGTGCGGACGTACTCATCCAGACGCGATGCGCGAAGAAGCTGTGGCGCCACGAAGGTCAGGGATCCTCATAACATCTAAAAAGAGGGAAGACGAGGCCCGCATACCATTGTGAGAGAACAGCAACAACGCCCTGCCGCGCGACAGCACATTGAGTGACACGCACACCAATCTGCAACCATCATACTGACTGTAGCCAACGGCACCGTCTGCAAATGACGGCCGGGAGTTCAGTAATTGTGCGTGGGGCGGCATCCGTGGACAGCGGCCCGTTGTGGCATTACTTACATTGACTGACCTATACGGGCTGTCAGCGTCGTGCATCGTCTGTGGTGGTTTTGACGGGGCGAGGGGTGATGCTCACCATACTGGTACAAGGAATGCGCCGGGTTGGAGATAATTGGTGATGAGGTAGAAGTAACTGACAGGAGGGTCAGTGAAAGATGGTATGACGGCGGCCCTGAGGAATATGACGGACCATGAGTGCAAGGACAAGATAATGTGGAACGTCTCGACAAGCCTACGATCCGTCGTTAGCTCGACGGCACAGAAGCTACATCGTGGAGAAGGAGAAAGCATACAGGAGGACCACGACCTACGGTTATAAATCAGCTGTGAACGAATACCTCCGCTATCTGGAACTCACGTATGTCTTCATGTATACCGAGTCCGTAGGATAGAGCCGAAAGTAGCGATACACTTGGTGTACGGTGAGACCGAAGAGCCTAGTAAATCGGACACCAGGGTGGCATGTCAGTAAGGCGGCGATTGCATTGTGGAGGCATGCACATACATGAGGGCAAGCGCAGTACCAATCAGCCCGGCTCCATAGGTGTTGTCCAAAGCTGGCGCCTGGGGCAAGAAAACGAACGGGTCGGGTGGAGCACCGGTAGAGTTGGTGGAGGAAGACATTTAAACCGCCTGAAGGTCCGGAGAGACGCAGTCGGGCTTATAAGGGGCATGGAATAAGGCGCTCAAGTGTACCGTGGGCTCTGATCTGAACCTAGGATCCCATCGTGTCCATGATCAACAGCTTCTGGCGACAGAGTTCTGGCGATGTCACCGGCGGTAGCGGCAGAATGCAGGCCGTAGTAGGACCGACCCGGTAGTATTGGGGCGTCCGAGGATTGAGTTCGCATCTACGATGATGAAGGTGTTGTTGGCAACCCCTCATGTTGGCCACTGATGCTGGCACGTCGGGTAAGTCGATACCTCAGCCACGAGTGCTGGCGCAGGCATATAAGGAATTGCGGACGGTTGAGGAACATACCGTGCGTGAGAGACTATCTGCGAATCGAGTATGCGGACTGCTTTGTGCGGAGAGGTCAGAGACAGCTTCGACGACCGCATGCCGGACGCTGCCAAAGTACAGATTCTGATAAGTGTTAGTGCTACCCTTGAGCAGCATTACCTCTCCTATATTCCCTTAGGTTTCAATGACGACTTCACAAGCGTGCCTTGTACGGATCGAGTTGTTGTTCCGCACATGCAGTAGCTCATTTGTAGTCAGTGTACAGTTCATGGAGCTATCATGCCCATCATTTTCGGACGCATCCAACAAAAGACCCAAAGTCGGGCATCAACAACACAATCCAGGAGGTTACCACAACTATGCATCCAGGTTGCGTACTGCTGTAGTAGTCGTCAGAACTGGTGTTGGCGTATTCCGACTACGACTCGGAGGCGGATGTGAGCGCACAAACTGCAGAAAGACGAATGGCAGTGTCCTTGCCTTCAAGCCTATCACCGAGTATGCGGCATCTTTCCAAGACGTTCGGAGCAACCGTCGAGGACATGGTATGTACGGTGAAAGCCTAACGTACATACGACTCGTACGGCGAAGTCTTGAGCAGCCACTGACACGTGGCAGTGGCCGATGTATGCGGAAACTACCGGTGCCGGGGTCAGTCTCGGGCTCCTTGGCACGCGGGGCAAGCAGCCAAAACTACAGCACCAAAATCCTATTCGTGGTTTCATGTTCATACAACGCTGGTTCACCACCCTGTCGTCGATCCGCATTGCTATTGACCGGCATCAGAATGGCCAAGTGGACGTATATCTTGTTCAGACTCGATCCTGAGTGCCAGTACCAAGCCGGATATGACTCTCAATCCCAGACCCAGATAGATGGTTCAATGTCTGTCTCACTGCCCATGGGATACCAAGGTAAGTATACCACTAGCCAAAGAAGTTCTATCAAAATGACAGCGATTGGAGCGTTCGTCCCTCCGCAAGCTTGCTGGTCCCTGTGACCGAGCGCAACACGCAATTCGAGGGCGAGCTGGGTTATGCCAATCCTACACCTAACGACCTCTCCCATCTCACGACAAAAAACGTTTCTCGCGCAGGTATTCGCGATGCTCCGTGCGGTGTGCGATGACCGCGGAATTGACCGTCCTCCGCCAAATGGGGAACCCAATCTTCCTCTAAGTGAGCTGTGACGAGCCGTGCGGACGATGATCAGACTCACGAAGCCAACAAGACCGTAGAACAGATCCACGAGGTAGCTGGTGCGGGGAGAAGCCCCGGCGCTGGACGCTCTGAAGATGTCGCCGAGGATTCCTGTCGTGATGTGGAACTGGCCCCTCTGAACACCTGAACGCGGAGAGAGTCTGGTGAGTGCTGTTGTTGTGATCTGAGCGCCGATGCGCGCGCGTACCTTTCAGGATCGCGGCTGCGACGGACTCCGGACTGTCACCACTGTCGCTTTCTTCTATCTTGAGAGTGATATTCGGCTTGATCTTGTTCTCCTCTTCGTATCCCGGGGTGTGGATCGTCGCGGGGAACGCGATGTGTACGTCGATGTTGTACAGCTTCAGCTCGGATTGGAGCGACTCGGCCAAACCTGAGACACGCCTCTCAGCAACGCCACGTCCTTCGGGTCAGATGTTGAGCAGATCTTACCGCGCAAGGCGAACTTGCCCGGGGAGTACGAGGAGTAGCCAACGATAGAGAAGAAGGCGAGAACTGAAGACACAAACACTACCTTCCCCTGCACACCCTGCTTGACCATCTCCTTGGTTCCCGCCTATCGTGGGCAGTTAGTAACACAAGTCAGGAGAGGATGCCAGTCCAGACGTACGAGGGCGGTGAATGCCTGAGCCCAGTAGGTGATCTGCATGCCCGTCCTCAGCGACGCTTCATCCTGGTCCACAAAGAACCCAGGCCTCGACGCGCCCGCGCACAAGAACAGGACGTCCGGGCAGCGACCGTTGTGCGGTTCGCTTGCAGCAAGCAAGGCGTCCGCCGAGCCCGCCTCCGAGTCGACCGCGTATGAGTACGCTCTCAAGACCTGTTCCGGGCTCTGCCGCGCTTCCTACGGACGGATGTTGAGTGTGTAGCATCCAGCACATGGACGCGAGACGCCTGATTACCTCGATCCTCTCCAGGGCCTTTGCGAGCCTGTCGATGTTGCGCGCGACAATGGAGACGTCCGCGCCGCGCCTGGCGAGGAGGAGCGCGAGCGCGAGCCCGGTGCCCGACGAGCCGCCGGTCACGAAGCAATGCTTGAGTTTGACGCTGTCAGCGGCGCGCACCCGGGCTGCAGAGAACGGTGGAGAGCACACGCAACCTGTCCGCGCGGGTCCCACCGCTTTCTCGAGAAGAGCGCCATGCGGCTCGCGAGTGCTACGGGGAGGAGTGTGAGCCAAATGGAGAGGGACGGGGGGCCGGGCTAGCTGGCCATGCTCACACGGGGGCCGGAGCTGAGGTGGAAGGTATGCGAGGGCGGGCCTGGCGGGCTTGCGGGGAAGGGCGGCGGGGCACGGCGCTGCTGTCAGGGCCGAGGATATTTTGCGATGGGCCTGCCTTCCGCGGTCCTGTCGGCGGCTTGCCGGTCGTTCACACATATTATTTGCGTGGGATCGACTGCCCGGGCGATGCCTGGCGTGTTCGACGCTCGCCCCTGGCGCAGGCACTGGTCCAGCTATTCCTGTAAGTCCCACCGCGACGCGTCAAAACGGTGACAGCGGCTACCGGGCGGATCTTCCAAGGATGCTTGCGAGCCTTCCCAACCAAGGGGCCAAGCGAGCAAGGAGTGGTTGTGAGGACATGATGAGTACCGAAAATAACACACTTGATTCTGGTGCGGAACCGTCTCAAGTTCGGTTCTCCCCCTGCTGTATTGGAGGGTGGCGGCCAACAGAGATGGCCGAGCGTCGCCCAAGGGGTTTTCGGACGCAATGCATTTGGCGCCGCAGAAGGCCGCCCGGCGTGACCTTCGAGGCGGAGAGTTCAGAGCGTGGCGGCCGGGGAGGAGAACTCAACTCACTGCTGTACATGGAAGTCGCTGGTCCTGCGTGGGAGTTTCCGCTCCGGATATCGTACGCTGCAGCTGAGCGCGAGTTGGTGCTGAAACATATACACCACTTTGTATCGTACCACCGAGGCAGAGCGGTCTCGAGAGCGTTTAGGAGAGATGACGATGAACCGTAGCCTCACATGAACTAGCCTGAAATATAATAATATGGGACGGACATGGCGTGACGTGGAGCCCTACTGGGATTGGGAGAGGAAGCCGATGTTTCTCAGGTACTCGTAGTGCTCTCCTCGGTGGTGCTGCACCTGAGAATCAACCGTCTTCCTCCACAGAGGCAGGAAACACTGTCCGCGTGTAGTTAGCATCGGCGAAAGTCGGCAGATGAGTGGGGAAAGACGCACATAGCCGAAGAAACAGTACAGGGCGTCGAACACGTAGCTGTTCCGCGGCGACGAGCCAGCTGCGCTCGCGCGGAACGTGTCGCCAATCCACCCGGTCGTGATGTGAAAGTTCCCCCGCTCGACACCTGCGTGGCGTGTAAGAGCGTCCATCGCAACAGGTCTGGACAGCCTGCGCACCCTTGTAGATGCCCGCGGCGACCTGCTCCGGGCTCAGGCCGACGTCGGTCTCCTCGATCTTCAGCGTGATCGCCGGCTTCGTCTTGTTCTCCTCTTCATACCCGGGCGTGTAGATCGTGGGCGGAAAAGAGATGTGCACGTCGATGTCGTACAGCTTCAGCTCGCACTGGAGAGCCTCCGCGAGCCCGCGCAGCGCGAACTTGCCGGGCGAGTACGTCGCGTAGCCGACGATGGAGAAGAAGGCGAGCACGGAGGAGACGAAGACGATCTTGCCCTTCACGCCTTGCTTGACCATCTCTTTTGACGCCGCCTGTGTGCGGGGCGCGCGCGTGAGTGGACGGTTGTGGTGCTGCGAGGCGCGAGAAGAGCGCGACGCACCAGGGAGGTGGATGCCTGCGCCCAGAACGAGATCTGCATGCCGTGGTGGAGCAGCTCGTCTGTCTGTTCGACCCAGTATGCGGGCCGTGCAGCGCCCGCGCATAGGAAGTACGCCTCTGGACATTGTCCTTCAAAAGGCTCGCTCGCTGCCTTGATGGCCGCGAGGGACTCTGCCTCCGAGTCGACCGCATGAGAATACGCCTTCAAGACCTGTTGGGAGCTTTGCCGCGCTTCCTGGGCATCGTTCAGCTGGTCTATGGCAGAGACGGTAATGGCGTGACTCACCTCGAGGACCTCGAGGGCTTTCTCCAGGCGCTCCTTATTCCGAGCGACGATGGACACATGCGCGCCGCGTTTCGCCAGAATGACGGCAAGCGCGAGACCTGTTCCCGACGACCCGCCGGTTACCAAGCAGTGCTGGCAGGAGGTCAATGCATGCGGAGGCCCCCAGATATGAGGAACGCAACTCGTCCACGAGGGTTCCACTTCTTGCTGAAGAACATTGCTTCTGGCTGGTGGCTGACGACTGAAAAAAGGAGGGAAAAGGGCAGCGAGGGGGGATAGGCCCGACAGTCTGCACACACACGCGTTCGTAAACCCGGGGGCGCACATGCACCCGTCGTTTTAGTAGTCGACCAGGGCGACGCCGGTGATGCGGGCGAAGTACTTCGGGTGGCATGGTCCGCATGAGCCTGGAGAACGCGCGCACACCGCCCGGCATGATGTGGCACGACTCTGGTACATGACGATGAGAGGAGCGGTGCGATACGTGGGTGTCTAGAGGAACCCAGCAGCGCGCTACGAGTCAAATGGACTATTGTTGACATGAGGGCGGCCGTGTCGCTGCCGGCACCCTCGGCGAGGAACGGAAAGTCCCAGCGGGTTTTAAGGGATCTCGTTCCACCCCCGGTCTGCCGTCTGGTCCGCGCCTTTGATCGTCATGGAACGCAGGAATGTCGTGGATCGTTCTTATCCGACATGCGCTGCAGCGCTTGTGGGCGAAGATTGATGATGATTCGCTGTGTATAGATCGCAGTGCGGGGTATGCGTCTGGCGTCTTGAAGCGCTCGAGGACCAGTTCTCCAATGATACCGGTGGTAAGCATCATTGGGGTATGAGAGCCAAAGGACTACTAGGTTATTCATGCATGAGCTGACGTACATGCGCATGGAAGCCTAGTCGACACATCCGAGCAGGTTGCGCTACACAACGAGGCGCGCTTTGCCTCGCACGACGCGTTTGCACAGCCGGTCAGTACCACGCCGCACAGGAACGGCCTGCGATCTACAGGAAGTGGGCCGACTTCTTAGAAGGAACAGCCGCTCCTGCGCACATTTCGGAGCCGATAAGAAATGAGGAAGTGGCGGGTATTGGCTCACCGGATGCGCCGCATGCTGGCGCATCAGAGCGGACAGTTTGAGATTTTGTTATTGTCTGTTGTGAGGGACCTCGGGTACTGACCCGACCCTGGCCATCACTTCTTTCGACCTGTGTGCTTTGTACTTGTGTGTCTGTCTAGGAACGTGTCGAAGATGGAAGTCAATCCTTTGAAATTGTCAGGCAAGACGAGAGCCATACCCGATAACCATTGTGAGAACGGGATTGCTATCAGGGGATCTCTCTCTGAGACGGCTCTGCATGAGAGCCGGGCCCGAGCTAGGTGTCCGGGGTGTTCTGCGTCAAGCTTCTGGACAGAGAGGACAGTGATCATCCAGCCATTGCTCCCACGTCACTCAAAGCGACGTCGATTCCGTGATTGCTTGAAACGTGCCGTGGTCTACGGAAACCGACGCAGCTCTGTAATGCACGCCCACGGAGCGAATTGACAGTCGTGGCGCTGTCAAGGGGTATGTAGACGACAACAGACCGGGGTAGTCTCACAGGCGGTCAGTACAGCTTCCATCACGGTGCGGTATCGCACGTACCTGAGGAGTTGGAAGACAACGTCGACACGAGGATGGGAGCGCCGAGAAGGTGGTCAGAGGCGTCAGAAAAAAACAGCGTGGATACCGAACATCATGGCGCACCCCGACCCGCCCGTACAGCATTCTAGCTGCTCAGCATCAGGGCAGGTACTCGGATACGCTCACAGTCGACACTGGAACGCCGGGCACATATGCAGTCCTTGACTGTCGGACGATTTGTGTCCGGCATGACACTGGCAGTGCACGCCGGTGCTGTCCGGAGATTGGATTTGTGGTTGGGCCAGAGCTGCTGCAGCAGGGCCCTCATGAGTTTCCGTGCACCTCTGTTACTCCAAGGGTCGCGATAGCATTGTTTCCCCAAGGATGGTCTCGCACGTCGGAGAGGAAGAAGTGCTGGCAAGAGAGCTGGCATTCACGAGTCGGGAACTCGGACGAGGTCACGGCGAAAGGTCACTCCGATCCGGATCAGGCGCGGAGCGCTTGGGCGCCTAGCTGGCCGGCGGCGGCGAATCCGCACGCATGCTACTCACCTGGACCTTGAATCCACGGCAACGGTCTTCGGTGAGAGCACTGAATAGTGTGGAAAATACTCTTGAGCCATACATTCTATGTGACGTGAGTAAATTGGTTGGTCGCTTCGGAATCTAGTCGGTATCTTCTCTAACAGACGGTCCGAGTAGCAGCTGGCCCTGATGTTATATCGAATACGCACTGGCAGTGCATATATCGGGTGAACCGCTCTCCTTGTAGATCCTCTGACACATGGATACACCCGCCTCCGTAGAGAGCCAGGTGAAAAATAACTGTTTATATCGGCCCCCGCTTTCGACTCGCTGTATGATGGCATCTATCATTGGCCACGGATTCTCACTCAGAGCTCTTTTTTTAGGCGCGACGCTGACCGCCCCGACCTCAGCTTTTCGAGCGCAGAAGCCCCGGGATCTCCAGATGGGACACTGCATCACGGAATCATCTCTATCTGGGGACTCGTTGTTGCCCGATGGCCAACCGTTCAATACGAAATCGACGCGCCGCCCGACGCATTGCCACTGTGCTACTAGCCAGCGCGACAATGAAACAACCATCACTCCCGTCCGAAGTTGCGCTGGTATGACATGACAGCGGCCTTCTCCTACCGGGTCTTCCCAAACCGGCAAATTCTCACTTGTCGAACAACAACGTGCAGCGCCATAATTATCCCGTCTTGGATGGCATTCGGGGCGTCCAAGGGGTACAAAAGGCACCTATTGGGATGCAAATCGGCATCATCACCGGAACAGCCGAGTTCGCCCACCATGAGCCGCACGCTTTCCTTGACCAGCACCCCCCTTGCCTTCGCCATGAACGGCGCGCTCGAGGCACGGAGGAAGCACCTGGTGCCCACGCTCGACCTCGCGAAGCCCGTCCAGCCTGGACCGGACGTATACTCCAACGACTTCCTCTCCCTCACCAACGATGCAGACCTCCGCCAGCTGTACATGGACTACCTCAACAAGTCTCCCCGGATTTTCGGCGTCGCCGGCTCGCGCCTCCTCGGTGGCAACTCTTCTGATCACCTCAATTTCGAAAACCGCATGGCGAAGTTCTTCGACTCGCCCGCGGCGCTCCTCTTCAACTCCGGCTACGACGCCAACGTCGCCTTCTGGCACTCGGTCCCGCAGAGGGGCGACGTGATCGTTCTGGACGAGCTCGTCCATGCGTCCTCCCGAGACGGTATGGCCATCTCGCGCGCCAGCAAGGCCCTCTACCTGTTTTCCCACAACTCCCCTACCTCCTTCGAGGAGCAGGTTCTTCTTGCGCTCAAGGAGAACCCGTCCATCTCCAAGGGGAAGAACACGTTGTTCGTTGCTGTGGAGGCGACGTACAGTATGGATGGCGACTTCGCGCCCATCCCCGACATCGTACGAGTGGTCGAAAAGTACGTCCCGAAGGAGAGCGCACACATCATGGTCGACGAGGCACACTCGACTGGGGTCTTTGGCCCTCAAGGCCGAGGCGTCGTGCATATGCTCGGTCTCCAGGACCGCGTCCACACGGTCCTGCACACCTTCGGCAAGGGTCGTGCCTTGACTGGTGGTAAGTTCAGTCTATTCTTGCCGGCGAATACCGCGCTCATCATCACCGTGTCTGTCGTTGCAGCTGTCATTCTCACGTCTCCGACTATTCGGCAGTATGTTATCAACTACGGCCGACCCTTCATTTATACCACTGCGCTCCCGATCTCCTTGATCTGCGGCCTGAACGCGTCGTTCGATTACCTCGAGGGTCCCGTTGGCGACCATGTGAGTATCACAGCTGTTGTGACAGATTGAGATGGAACTATACTGACATCGCGTCCAGAGGAGGTCCGAGCTGCGCCGTCTCTGCAAGTACTTCCGGGGCTCGCTCCAGGAGGCACTCAAGCACATCCCGCCGAACCTGCTCTCCCTCCACTCCCCGCCGCTTCCTGCCGGGTACTCGGACGATGTGATCAGTCCCATCACGCCTATTCTCACCAGCTACCCGATGCCGCTTTCGGACTTCCTGAACTCGCTCGGCTACGCCGTCCAGGGCATCCCGTACCCCGTCGTCCCCCGCGGCCAGGAGCGCATCCGCATCTCAGTCCACGCGCTGAACACCAAGGAAGAGCTCGACACCCTGATTGCGCGGCTCACGCAGTGGGCGACGATGATGCAGACGATGGGCGCCCAGGTGCAGGCCGCTCGTATCCAGTCCCGGCTTTGAGCCCCGGGGTGCGGCCGGCCAAGCACGTTCCGGTGATTGAAGTCGGCGACGGCGTTGACGTGGACTCGGGCTCTTTCGTTCGCATCTATCATCTTCGTTTCATATTGTAATGCCGCCCTTCCCGGCGCCGAGGTACCTATTCTACATCTACCATACAGCCTCGGCAGGACCGCTGGGAGGGTAGTACCGCGACTGCTACTCTATTCATCATGATTTCCTCTTTACTATGGCTGCGTGTGCGGATGTATTACTATCTAGAATGGGCTTCGAACACCAGACATCTACTCTCCTTTCGATCTATAACCCTCTACCTCAATACAAGCATTTTGCCACACCGCGATCGTGCCACTCTGAGCCAGCGAACTACACGGCATGATATATCTGGCGGCTTGAGCCAGCGCACCGCTTCGCTGAGCTTTGTTGCGGCGGACTTTGAAGTTAGCAGGCAAGGATTGATGGCGTCGAACGCTCCGCTCGAATTCCACGGGCCGTCGCCGCAGCTGGCGCGGGAAGCGGTCGCGAACGCACTCACTCTCGCGAGCGTCGAGCTCAGCGCCGCCCTGGCTTGCGCCCGCCCTTACGACCCCCATGGCGTCCCCGACAACGACGCCGCTCGCCGAGCGCGCGGAAATTCACAAGTCGTGCAAGACGCTCGAGTCCGTGGTGAACATCCTGAACGACTACTGCGAGGCCGCCAATGCGATCGTGCAGCTCCAGAAGAAGCTCGCGAAGGCGCTCAGAGAGGCCGCCGCGTCCAAGTGTGTGTCTGATATACCCGGTGTGTACTATATGGCAGTGTAGGTGCGCGCGAGACGGGGAACTGAGATGGTGCAGCCAATGCGCTCAATGCGACCGCGACGATCTTCGAAGCCATGTCCGAGGTAGACGCGAAGTTCGCGAAGTACGTGGACAAGGAGTGCGATAATGTGAGCGGGGAGGTGAAGAAGTGGTTCAAGAAGCTCGCGGTAAGTCACTGCGAAGGATCGCGTATATGCATGCTGCTAGAACGTGCGCGCAGAAGGAGGAGAGGACCCACGACGAGAAGATCGCGTCCGCGAACCAGAAGATCAAGCAGGCCGGGCTGATCTATGAGCGCAAGGCGAAGAAGAGCCCGCGCGATGCTGCAGACGAACATACGCGGTACATCAACCTGCTCAGCACCCTGGGCCCGGAGGTCAACAGGGAGAAGTAGTGCGTACCGATGTCTCACTTCCGCTACTGTCTTGAAGTAACACCGCGCGCCTCAGCAACCATGCCATGCTGGTGACACAGAGGCACAGCTCAACGATGTACAACCTCGCAGCAAGCTTCTCGCGCGTCGCGGATGCGGAGTGGATGCGAGGTTGCGAGAGTGTTCGCCGTTACTCCCCCAGCGTCGGCACACTTGGACAGTGGAGAGCTCTATGCGAAGGCGGTTGGGCGGGTGCCATGCCGCCCGATTTACCAGACACTAACGATCCAAATGGCCCACCCGATGCATCCCCTCATCCTCCAGGAACGAAGGATAACGACTATGCGCGACCTACCGAAACTCGAGAGTTGGCTCCTCCATCAGCCGATAGGGCTGCCCCGCAATACTCCTCTCGCAACGCCTCAGAACAATCGTCCTCGCGAGCTGTTACTCCCGGTCAATCACCGGTCCCCCCTCCTCAATACTTCCCCCCCACCCAGCCCTCGGAACAGCCCTCGGCGGATGGTCACTCCTTTCAGGGGTCAACCCACGACCCAGACCAGGGTAAGTCAGACGGGGACCGCGAAGAGCGCAAGAACCACTCCACCACGTTAGCCTCTCTCGCAGCGTTCCCCGCTCCCCCGACCCACTTTCCTCTTCCCCCGCTAGGCAGCAGCAGGTTTACGAGCAGCCCAGCGAGTACACCTACGCACGAGGGGCACGTCGAGCTTCCTCGCGAGCACGAGAATAGCTCCGCTCACACGCCATTCCCTCGCTTGACGGAGTCTCCTACCCCTGAGAATGCGACCACCCCCGCGTTGACAGAGGATAGCCGGTCTCCACCTACGCCCCGAACAGAGCTCTTCACGCCTCCGCTAGCGACGCCCGCCTCACCTGCGGGAGAGTCGCCCAACAACAAACGCGACCCGCCAGCCTTTGCAGTCGAGAAATCCGGTCGTGCGCCCGAAGCCCCCATCACTCCAACCACATCCTCTCACTCGGCATCCACACTGCCTAGCCAAGAATATGCCCAGACTGGCAAGCGCCCGTCTCTGAACGAGCCTGCCTCTGGACCTCCCAAACGCGGAGACCACATGGACGACGCGGAGTTTGGTGTACGCCGAAGTACAGAGTACGCTCGACCGCGCGCTTCAGAGCCTTCGCTCCCCAAGGTAGTAGAGCGCAGTGACACGGGCAAGAGCAACGGCAGCGTGGTCGCAGCCCTCCGAGACCGTTACGCGCGTGGTGTGAGTAACTCAACTCAAGTTCCTTACCAATGCACTCACGCGGGTTGGCATGCAGGGTGCACCCTCATCGCCACCTCCCAGGGACCTTCCGCGACTTCCGAACAGCGTATCGAGCTTGGCACACCGGTATGAGCCGACCGCCGGCTCCTCGAACGGCTCTAGGCAAGCCACCGGTTCCCCGACGCAAGAACGCGCGCGAGTAGGGATTGACAACTATGCTCGCATGCCTGAACCCGCCAGCGCGTCGGCGACGCGTTATTCTTCAGTTCCTCCCACGCCGACAACGGAAGAGATTGCGTTGCGGCGACAGCGCATCGAAGAGCTGGAAGAGCTTGAACTTCGCGAACGTGAACATGAGCTGCGCATGAAGGAACGCGAAATCGAGAGCCGAGCTCGAGAAATCGAGAGGGAACGCCAGCAGATCCTTACTGCGAGGGGTGGCAGGAACGACGGATACGCCAGCGACAGTTCTCGCGGCGCAGTGGGCGCCCGCACATCTACTACCCAACGACCGACAGTCCACACTTTACCGGGCTCTAGATACCCATCTTCATATTCCCAGAGCGCGACGAACCTTGTACCACCCTCTTCCGCCCAAGTACTATCCTCCAGACAACCGTCGAGTCAACCCTCCACACCTATCGCTCAACCCGAAGACCACGCCCCATACTGCGGATGCGAGTCGTGCTCGGCATCGAAGTACAAGTCCCGCGACGCGTTCCCCCGCCGGGACTCGCGGCCCACTGAGCCGCCGCCGCATTTGCGCCCGGAGAAGCCGAAGGGCGGGTGGATCCGGCGCCTGAGCATGCCCGTCGTCAGCAACGCGTTCTCGCTCGACTCGAAGAAGAACGCGAGCAACGTTGGCATTGCGGGCGGACACGGCCACGGCCACGGGTACCGCAACAGCCTCGCGTTCACGGAGGAGGACGGCCGGCTGCACACAGACGTGACGGGCGGCATTAGGAACCGGAGCTCGACCAACCTCGCGCGGCGGTGACGGATTTTGCGTTGAGTTGAGTTGATGATGTACATTATCTTGCTTCAGGCTTGTGGACGGGACTATACCTCGCCTCGCGCTGCTCCCTATTCGCGGCTGTGATACCTCTTGTTTCGTGCTGTTATTCTCGTCTTCATGGTACCCACTGCTCTTGCTCTTGTATACGCCATGCTTGCCCTCTTTCATGACCGACACGTTCACGACATGACGATCCAGCCTCTGCGTGTATTGCCTATATAATTTGATCGTGTAGCCTTTCGCACGCACTCCGTGTTATCATTATACCTATCGGGTTCAGGACGTTATGGACTCGTGTGCGCTTCGCCTGCCCTCGGATCCTCCTGGGCGCGAGTATGGATCCGAGGGCAAGAGTATCAAGGTAAGTTCAGAATCATTGCATCCAATTGAGATGATGAAGCTCATCAACTCCCGATGTTCGTCCGAACAGAAGGATGAGCGACTCCGTGGCCACTGACCAAGATCATATTGATAGACCGCAGTCAGAGGATAACCAGGGGTAGCGGTATCTGGATGGCCGGAAACCTTCTATGGATCGAATCCACCCGAGCTGCGTTCACTCATGACGAGTGATAGTTCGCCTTCAAGCCGCTATCCCGACTTCCCGCTCGGACCTACGGAATGCCGCTGTTGTGCAGGTGCGTGCCGCGCAACTATGTCCTCCTTGCGCCGGTTCTGACATGTGTGGTCAGGTGGTATGCGGCTTGGCTTCAGCGTTCCGGGCTTAATCGCACGATGCGGCCTCGGGGTAATCGTATACGGGAACAGAGGCTGGCTAACTTGATTGTTACCCGAGCGGTACTGGCTCGGATGGCTTCGCCCCTCAAGATTCAAACCCAATTTGAGTTCACCACCATGAGGTCGGACTGAACAAGGGTCTGTGTGAATGCGAACGAGTGTGTGCCATTGATCTTGACTATGGACTCTGACCACGCGGCTTACGATCCTGATTTATAGAGGTGTCCCAGGATGCCCCCTGAGTATGCTTCCCGGAAGTTCCGCGGAGTCGAAGGCCATAGACGCGAAGCCTGAGCGCGCCCCTATGGTCTAGGCAGTAGAGATGTCATGTTCATGATGTTCCCACCGCGCCCAAGTTCATCATAACAAGAAATCAATACGAGAAGTCGCACCCATACTCTCTTGCCCTCATCGACCCAAAGGACGCCTGTAGGTCCCGTCCCGCGCAGGACCTAACGCAATCATCCCTGTGCGGAGTATGTTATGGGGGGCGTCGTCATTGCCCCCGGCATCAAGGTGTTGATCTCTCTCATTAAGTAGTCAGGGATGGCATCGTACCCACACTGCACAGCTTTGGCGCTCTGAGTGTCTTGGTACCATCATTCATAACTCCTCAGGTCGAGGCCAGGTCAGCATCGGAGCTCGTCATGTCCGTTTCCCCGGCTAATACCACAGCTGCAGTCCCGCCCTCGTCTTCCATCCCTCCGGGGGTCCTCCCCCATGTCCCGTCTCTTGACAACACCTTTGGATCGTTCTTGATCGCGACTTTCATCGGGTTGATGTGCGAGATACTCTCCTCTCTATTTTCGTGTACGAGGCTGACACAGGTCCATATGTAGTATGTATGGGTTGACCCTCCACCAGTCGTACAGATATACCCGCATGTACCCCAAGGATGCAACCATATTGCGAGTTATTGTACGTACCAGTGTCTGGATCGTGTGTTGTCATACTCATCCACCAGTGCAGGTTATATTCACCGTGTAGGTTTACCGATTGTGCCGCAAGACTAGCGATTTAGTGACTGTTCAACGGATAGCCTGCTCGAAACCCTGCACGTCGTGTTGTGTATGCACGTCTGGTGGGCGCTCTCTGATCTTACCCTACAGTGTTGATGACTGATATATATATACCCCGAAGTTACTTCTATTTGGTGACGCACTACTTCAACCCCCTTGCTCTGCTCGACGGCGTATGGTGAGGACAATTCTGAGCGGCTTATCCTTTGATACTGACAGAAACATTGAACAGGTCGATTCGTGTACGCATGTTTCTGTTGGATATGATGCGTCACGAAGCTCACGAGAAAAGGGCGGGATCTCAGATCCTTCCTACTTCAACGGTCCGTCTATCAAACTCCTTGAACGCATCAACGGGCTCATGATGTCTACAGGCATTGGTTGTCCTACTCGCGCAATTGTGAGCGAAGCGTCGGCTTGAGCGGGCAAATGTGAACTCTACGTTGTCCTAGCTTCTTCGCCCGCAGGATTTACCTGAGTACGTCAGCACTGTTCACGTCGGGTTCCATCGATTGACATATTCTAGTCGGGAAGCAATTCAGAATAATTGTGTTCATCTTGGTATGCACGCCTGCCGCCCTTTATTATCGCGATTGACCGCGGTCTGGTCAGCCGGTCCTGATGCTTGGAGTCTTGGGTAAGTTACACATTCACGTGAATTGTCTACGACAATGTATCTGATACTAACGTTCGTTCTTTCAGGGTTTTCTACCGGTAAGCTGCCTGCCGAATATGCATCCTACCCAATCGCACTCACTTGCAATTACTTATTGTCAAGCTGCGAGCGTAGAGGCGTGAGAACTCTCGATACCTCACTTCATGCATGCGAGCAGACTGAGATCCGACATTACATAGGTTCATACGGCCGACTTTTTCAGACTTCGAGAAAGTGACGGTTCGTCTGCACGGTCCAGTAGCCATTCGCGTATCTGATGCGACAGGTTGTAGTGGCTGACTTCGGCAGGCTTTGGCTGTGCTGTCGCCGTCGACGCGCTACTCACGGGCACGCTTATTCTCGTGCTGCAGAAGAGCCGCACTGGATTCAAGCAGTGAGGCGCAATACTTCTCAACGTGTCACCACGTCAAGGTCTGACTTGCTTGGTTTGGGAAGGACGGACTCGTTGATTGACGTCCTCATAATTTACGCAATCAACACGGGTGAGACCCATTGTCTACCGCTCTTCACGTTCACGTTCTTGACAAGTTGTTTCCTACGCACTAGGCTTGCTGACCGGGTTGGTGCTATGTAGGCCGGACATAGTATCAGACGCTAACGAGGACACATCCATAGCTTGCTCAGTATTCTATCCTTTGTACTCGTCAGTGGTTCAGATGATGGAGTTGTTTCTTGGCGCTCACACCATTCAAACCTCAGGCCTTGGTCGCACCGAATAAGCTCATCTACTCGGCGTTCAATATCCTCGCAACGAAGTGTAAGCCTTTCACAATTACAATCGTTACCAAGCTATCCCCGCACGCGACTCACCGACATATTCCAACAGCCTACGCGAATTCGCTCCTGGCTGTGTAAGCGTTTCAATTCGGTCTGCAACACCGGCCAGTCAAAGCGCCGATTGCTAATACCTCACAACAGACTCAACTCGCGCAACGGACTGCTCGACAAGACCCAGCAGGACTGTTTCAATACCGGGACATTCAGTATGTCCGTCTTACACTCGGACGGCTCCACCGCGCCCCGCCCCTCGCGCCCCGCCGTACAAGTCCACACGTGGAACGTCTCGCAAGTGCGCGTCTTGAGCGGTGACCGATGATCAGATGCACCCGTGTGCTGATTTGCCCGACAGCCATCCGGGGACTCAGCTGCACGCGGCAACGCGGCGAACAAGGTGCTCGACATCAAAATCGAGCGGACCGTGCGCAGCGACGCGGAGAGCATGGACTCGGTGAGGCTGGAGCGCGACGTGGAGCCCAAGTGAACAGAGTCTCAAAGGGACAGAAGAAACGCCTCTCCTACGCATGCAATACCCGTCATCTATTTTTGACATGGCCCGTTCGTCCTCGAAAGCGTGGAATGAATGTATGATACACGATGGGGTCTCCGGCCGTCCGCTGTTATCTCCGTGTTTCTGATATTTGCATATGTTCAAGTTTCTCGACCTCTTCTCTGCAGGCGCATTGTACCGCGCCATGCGAAAGGCACCTCAAGGTGGAGTGACAATGGAAGACGGGTACACGCCGTCTACTTCCGGAGCACGTCAGGATTGACAAGTCATGATTGAGACTATGTCGGCGCCGAACGACTTCGCACTCATAAGCTAAACGAACACAGCCGAGTGAAAGTACTGTTCTTCAGAACATGTGTAGTCCTACCCCAGGCTATAGCGTACTGCATCGTACGAATCTGTCGCCCATGACGCACTCAAGGCTGCCATATGCCGAGCGCGATAAGTAGAGCTTGCACATCGTTGATGTCGACCGTATGTGGTACCCAACCTCACAATCACACACAGGTCACCATAGTGAGCGTGCAACGGATCAAGTTAGTACAGCCGAAGCATGCGCAAAAATACAATACAGGATCTCTACTGCGCTTTCGCACAGATCACATTCAAGAACCTCATCTCCCGCGCTGAGAAGTAGTCCGCCACCCTTTCTCCGAGCGCGGTGAGTGTGGCCCCCGAGACCGCGTGCATCACATGCGGCGTATACCGCCTGTACCCACACCCCGCCGTCGCCACCACCGCCCTCGCAAACCCCGCGCTCGTCGGGGTGATCAGGCCCGTCGCCTGGGGCACCATGCTGGTGCAGACGCCGCCGACGGCGAGGTACGCGAAGCGCACGCCGGTGGGCGCGTCGAGGTACCGCTCGTCGGTGTCCAGCCCGCGCGCGGCGGCCTCGAGGAACCGCTTCGAGGCGGCGTAGACCGGGAGCCGCGGCGGGCAAAAGTCGCTGGCCTGCGAGCCGACAAACTGGACGAGGACGGGGCTGTGTGAGGCGGAGCGGCGCAGCTGCGGGAGGAGCACGCGCGAGAGCAGGAGCGGGAAGAGTGCGTTCCAGTGCACGGTCGTGTGGACGTACTCTTCCGGGCGCTCGTCCAGGCTGTGGGTTGCAAAAAGGGCATCAACACTCCTCGGAGGGAACGGCTGAAAGGAGGGAATGGGAAGGGTGTCGGGACGTACCGCTCAAGCTGCATGCTCGACCCACCGACGTTGTGGACGACGAAAGTGATGTTCAGCTCTTTGAACGGCGCCGCGAGCTCCTCGAAGTCATGGCCTGGCTTCGCCACGTCCGCGAGGAAGTACTGGATATCTCCCTTGCCTGCGCTTCTGCCCCGCGCGCACAGATCCTCGATCACGCGCTGCATCTTCTGCTCGCTGCGACCGTGCAGGACGAGGCTGAAGCCGCGGTCCCAGAGCTCCGCCGCGATCGCCTTCCCGATCCCGTCCGTCGCGCCGGTGACCAACGCATATGCAGGCGCGGGCCCATGCAAGTAGTGATGTATCGTCGTTGGCCGGAGGAAGTAGAGCCACACAAACGCGACAAAGCGGTAGACGTACTGGAGGGAAAGCACGACGCCGAGAACCGCGAGGGTTTGGATGATGGTCACCATCGTCTAGGGAGTGGGTTGGATGGTCGAAGAGGGCAAACGGCGAGAGCTCGAGGTCGTCCATCCTCGCTTCCTACATAGGCATCGATGAGCAGAGAGTCGAAGGATAGAATTTGAGGCGACCTACCGAGCGGGATGACGGTGTGCGACATGACGGGATGTTTCAGGCCCTGTTGCACTTGTGAGTAACTCGGACAAGAGGAGAAGGCTCCAACGCGTAGTGCGCACATGGACATGGGCTACAAGTAACTTTAGTGTTGGTCCTCCCGATGTTATACACGTCAAATAGGACACTCGTGGGTCAAGCGTTATCAAACCAATCACGCTTGGTGGCGATCAAAGACATTGGAACTCATCGTCTTCTACTCGCTGTGTTTGTGGTGCCCCAATGCACACTCCGGGCAGCGAAGAACAACAGTTCACAGTGAGTAAAGTACGCACGGGACACAGAGGCTCGGAGACGGGCAGCCGAGCAAAACAGGACACAGAACCACAGGCGCAAACACGCAGAACACACACACACACACACACACAGAGCATGTTGATTGGCCAGGGTCGTGGATCATAACAGGGTCGTGAGCGTGGTGAGAGCAGGCAAGTAACAGATACACAACGGATCCGGGATAAGCAAGCTTAGCGGGTGGTGTGGGGGATGTGTCGGGTGGGTATCGCAAGTTCGTAAGGGGAGGGAGGGGAGGGAGGGGAGGGAGGGGAGGGAGGGGAGGGAGGGGAGGGAGGGGAGGGAGGGGAAGGAGGTAGCACAGAGGGGGTATGCCCCGCCCGTATGAGGTATCGCAGAGGTGGAGGGGTGAAAGGGGAGCAGGGGACGCGGGGAGAGAGAAGCGCGGGCGGGGCGCAGGTGGAGAAGAGGTCGTGAGCAGGTAGGAGAGCAGACGCGAGCAATCAAGCAAGAAGCAACAAAAACCAAAAACAAGGCGGAGACGGGGGTGGAAATGGAGGGAATAACTTCAGTTTAAAACACGAACTCGACGTGGCCGCCGTGGGGTGGGGGGAAGCCAGCTCGGGGCATCAACCTAGCATCGACGGCCGCTCTACACGAAGGGGACAAGGACGGGCACAGGCTGCAGCACATGCGCAAAAAGCAACGACAGCGGCGTCAATCGTCCACTGGACTCGGTCACGCTCACCACGGCGCGTCCTCGCGCACCCGCGCGTCCGTCCACGCCCGCTCCTGGCCGCTGCGGTACGGCAGCCGTGGCAAGTGCATGACCGCGCCCGTGATCGGGTCCGTCTGCGTCGTCGTCACGCTCTCGTTCGTCATGCTCTCGTCCGTCCCCACCGTCGCGCGGGAGTTCGCCGATGTCATCGTGTCCATCGCCGTCGCCGGCAGCGAGCGCATTGCCAGCGGCAGCGGAGCGTCCGCGGGGTATGCCGGGGGGAGGCCCGCCGCGTCCTGCCCGTGCGTGTGCGCGGGCGGGGGCGGCGAGCTCGGAAAGCCGCGCCCGGGGAAGACGGCGGAGAGGGGCGGGGAGGCGACTTCGCCGACTTCTGCACGCCTCTGCCGCCGGTCGTCCTCAGAGATGGAGCTCGAGTGCGCGAGGGAGGGGCCGCTGCTGCCAGTGGGACCGCGGGAGTGCGAAGAGCCCGTGGGACGGGAGGAGCCTGAACCCTGTAGTGTATGGCGGATAGAGGCGGGGGCAGAACCTGCTGGGCTCATGGACGAGTGCGGGCTGAGGTGCGATCGCATCGAGTGCAGCGAGCCCTGCTCTGACCGTAGCATGTCCCGAGGCTGGATCACCATAGGCTACGAATGCAGTACGTGAGAATCAGCGTACCCAGAACAAACGCAGGAAGTACTCACGAAACCAAAGGTTGTCCTTCTATCGTCAGAGGTCCTGAAGCCACTAGCGAGACTCCGCCATCCGTGATCAGCAGTAGGAGGCTCATCTTCCAGCACGTCAATGCCGATGTTGGACGTGCTCCCCGTCGCCGGACTGGGTGAGCTGCTCGCATGCGAATCGCGCCAGGCCCTCGGGCTAGGGAGCGGGACAAGACCAGGAGGGAACGTCGGTCTTGCCGACGCCGCACTGAACGGCGACGCCGGCCTCGGCGCCGGGAGGTCGAGCACGTCGACGTCGGTGTAGTCGTCCACCGGTTGCAGATGGTGCTGAGAGTGGGGCGCCTGCGTCGGCGTGTACGCGGGCGGTGCGGCAGACGCTCCGTCATGGTCCTCGTCTACAGAAGCAGTAGAGGGCTGGACCTCTTGTGAGAGCGGCGAAGGCTGGATGTGCTGCGGGACAGGTGGGACGGGTGGGATCGCCATCGTGCCAGAGACCGGAGTGCCGGCGGACGACCGCGTGCCCAGCGAGCTCCCTGGGCGCGACTGAGCGTCGTAGAACACTGTGTTTCCGCTGGTTGCGCTTCGCGCACTAACAGTCGAAATTGGGCGCTCTTCTGGCATTCCAAAGCCGAGCCCGGAGTCTGACCTCATGAGCCGACGACCAAGGCTATCCGCAGCTGGCTCGAGTGGGGACTGACGCGCAAAAGAGCCGGGACGTGAATGGGAGCCAGGTCGCGATGATGAACCGTTGCGCGAGTGCCGAGGCGGAGTGCGTGTGTACGGGTCAGACGTGCCAGCCGCATCTGGGTCAGCAGTGGATAACGGACGGGAGCCAGCGGGACTACCAAGGAAGGACATGCGCTTGAACCAGCTCAGTCGGCTGAGGTTCGCCAGGCGATCAAGGCCGAGCACGCTGGGAGTCGCCGTGCTGGTGCTCGCAGCGCCAGCGTCGCCGCTAGGGTTGATCTGGCCGACTTTGACACGGCGAGCGGTGAGGAGCTCTGCGCCCTCCTCCTGATTGTCTGTGCCGATGCTGCCGAGTGACTTCTCAGACATCAAAGAACGTGCCTCTGTCTTCGATTTCTGGGATCGGAGAGAAGGCTGGGCTGAGAATCGGCGCGTGTTGTCCGGGTTCAATGGCGGGGGAGGGATGAGCGGAACCTCCTGCTCGTTCGATGCCCGAGGCTCGACGACGCGCACGCTGGCATAAGGCGGGACCTCGCCAAACTCCTCTTCGAGGCGGAGCTGAGCGTCGCGAGAGATGATAGGTTCACCTGGCTTGGGTCCGGAGCGATGCGAGGATACTGTCCCCGTCCGTACGGCCGCGGGAAGGCTCACGAGTGTGTCCGTATCCGTCCGCGTTTGGCCCATTTCCGTCCCGCCACTGCGGGCACTGCGACGAGTCAAGAACGGGTCCTCCTCTTCGCCGCTGCCGCGAGGAGAGCCCTCGCCAGGGCTGTGTCGGCCGCTCTCAATCGCGTCATCGGGGTCGACCATTTCCCATCCGGTCCATATGGGGGTCTGTCTGGGACCTCCGCGAGACAACAGGGAAAGCAATGTCGTCTGGCGGTTCCAGAAGCTCGAAGACGTATTGCCATTGGTAGGAGGCGTCGAGACCCGCTGTCTGTTCTGGCGCAAAAGGAAAATGATGGCAATGAGGACTAGAAGCAGCAGAGTCCCGAGGATGCTCCCCAGGATCGCGCCAAGAGTAGCAGGCGAGATCCCATGAGAGGTGCCAGCAGCAGCAGCAGTGCTTGAGCTCGTGGGGGAGGTAGAGGGTAGAGTTGACGTAGCAGAGGTTGACGACGAGGGTGCGGTTGTGAGAGGGGTGGAGGTGGTGGAGGGAATTGTCGGTGTAGGGGTTGTCGTTGCAGGTACGGATGTGGAAACAGAGGCCGTCGTTGGGGGCGGGGTCAGACCACCATATGTCCATACGCCATCAGTTCCCAATGGTATCTGGCAGATCACAACGCGTCAACTCTCACTATCAGCAGGCGGTAGATGAAATAAAGCCGAAGAGATTAGAGACCGAAGAATCAATGCGGAGTGCAAGACGTTGCCTACACTCCTCTTCCCCTCTGATGCTCGGTCGTCTTCAGATCCCACAATCAACATCCACGCGCCGTATCGGAGTCTACACAAAATGCTACTGGCATCATGGCAGCCACGCGATACGGAAGCACGCGTACGCGGCAGCTCCGGGTGTCGGCAGCAGAGAACAGACAAGACACGCACAAAAGGACTCACACTCGGGCCAAAGTACGTAAGGGGCAGCCTGAGGGTTGTGGACGAGGTCGAGAGTGCACCGTCTGAAAGGGTGACGAGGGAGGTCGAGAGCGTGAGCCACGAGGGCAGCACCTGGGTCGGCGCGGCCATCCGGGGAGACGAGTTCGTGAAGTGAAGCGTGCGCGGGGCGCGTGAGGGGTGAAGGGGGTTGAGAAAGGTTTTGAAAAGGGCGAAAGCTCGCTGTAAGAAGGCGTTAGTAGAGAACGTGGGAGGCGTGGGTTCCTGCACGAGTTATCGTCAGCTTCTCCCGGCGATCGAGCAGCCAAATTGGACGTACGGAACGTGATTTATAGGTTTATTCGTGTGCAATGCGCTCGCGCTGCGCTCGGAAGGTGTGCGGGGGGAGAGGGGGCGGAGAGGGGGAAGGGGGAGGAGGAAGAGGAAGAGGAAGAGGAGGGAGAGGGGGAGGAGAGTAGCGCAAGACGCGAACTGGGACTTCGCCGCTAACGCCGGGTTCAATACTGATTGCCTCTCACGTGCCCGACGCGCTTCGTCGGCGCCAACTCATCGCGTCGCGCTACCGCGTCGTTGGCGCGCGTCTTCCACATCGTCTGCTTTTTCCGCCACGCCAGTCAGTCTAGATATCTATGGGCAGTGACAATTTGGCTGTAACCTCCGCATTATGGCAGCGACTTACGACCATAGGATCCACTGGGCGCTGCGTCGACTCCGTAGGTCTGTGGTAGAGGTCACAGTCGTGTACATTCAGAGTCAGTAGCAGTGCGATGTTGGTGAGAGTTTTTGACGTATTTACCGCCTTTTGAACGCTCGTTAGGCCTGCGCCCATACTCTTGCATCCGACCACCTACCATCTGCAGCATCGGTTGAAGGAGCAGGGTTTGAGGGGGCATCCGCAACACCCAGCTCACACAACCACCTGCCTCCTAAATGTGTTTCGTTCTCTCCATGGTGCGTAGCATTTATCGGGTCTACATCATAGCAGCTGGAAACTCTGCTTCAACCGCACGGACAACCTAATTGAGTATGACCTCGCACAATAGGAAACACACTACATGCGGGAGGGAAGATGCTTGCGTCTCGGCTATACCATTAGACCGGCTCACAGGTGTTCCCTGGAGTCCAGGACATTGGGGCTGACTGAGTCTCAGACATGAAGTCATCTGTGGCCCACCGCTTGCGCCGAAACTCCATTTCAGGCACGATTAAGTGCAGCAGGGCTTTGCAATACCCTATGTCGCACAACGGGCGTATACAATTTAGCAACAGAGTACCAAGGAGCAGAGGATCTTAGATCGCTGTTACAACATGTAGCGGGAGGACCTATACTCCTGCCTGGGGACACAGGCGCAAAATACTCGTCGCCGCTAGTACTCAGGGGACATCCACGGGTTTGAGCATCGGACAGTTGAACCGCTGTGCGAAACCTTGCAAAGGGATTCGCTCCCACCTAGACAACCCGGATATGCCCCATACAAGATTTCTGCTCTGTAACATTTGTTTCAAACTCATCGTCCCGACGCGTTGCGCGACGCGACGCGCCCGGGCACGTGTCCGCGGTGGCCATCGTGAGATTCGAGTCTCATGGCTGCTTTCCCATGGGCCGTCAACGATGATCATGGCCAGTGCCGAATCGACCCACGGCAGCGGGGGAGGGCATGCACACGACGGACGACCTCACGCCGTCCTCGCTCTCTCACCGTCCTACCACGCCCTTGACCATGGTCACTGTCGTCCAAGCCCTCGCCGTCCTCGGCGTGGTGCTCTCCCTGCAGTACGTCTACCGCTTCGCCGCGTTCGTGTGGCTCTACTTCCTCCGGTCGACAACGATCCACCACTACCTGCATGGGCCCGCGCCTGTGTATGCGCTCGTCACCGGCGCGACGGATGGGATCGGGAAGGCGACGGCAGGGGAGTTGTGGGACCGCGGCTTCAACCTCATTCTGCACGGCCGCAACGAGAAGAAGATGCAGCGCGTCATTGAGGAGCTGCGCGCGCGGGGCAATCGCGCAGGCAAGGGAGACATCCAGTACTTCCTCGCGGACGTGACC
The DNA here is from genome assembly GCA_022606155.1 of Trametes elegans. Taxonomy (NCBI): domain Eukaryota; kingdom Fungi; phylum Basidiomycota; class Agaricomycetes; order Polyporales; family Polyporaceae; genus Trametes; species Trametes elegans. The sequence continues at coordinate 59,437 of JABYQO010000054.1, read as the reverse complement.
AAGCCGGGCCATGACTTTGAGAAGCTCGCGGCGCCGTTCAAAGAGCTGAACATCACTTTCGTCGTTCACAATGTCGGCGGGTCGACCGGCGTGCAACCAGAACGGTACGTCCTAGCCCTCTTCTGAGTCTAACAAGTACATCTGTCATCCCTGAGTGCGAACGAGAGTTTGCCATGAGTTCCCAATGCTAATGGGGACCCAACAGTCTGGACGAGCGCCCGGAAGAGTACATCCACTCGCTCGTGAACTGGAACGCGCTCTTCCCGCTCCTGCTCTCGCGCGTGCTCCTCCCGCAGCTGCGCCGTTCCGCCGCGCACGGCCCCGTCCTCGTCCAGTTCGTCGGGTCGCTCGCGGGCGACGTCTGCCCGGCGCGCCTCCCCATCTACGCGTCCTCGAAGCGGTTCCTCGAGGCGCTCGCGCGCGGCATGGACACCGACGAGCGGTACTTCGACGCGCCGACCGGCGTGCGCTTCGCGTACCTCGCGGTGGGCCCCGTCCACTCGAACTCGATGCCCCAGGCGCCGAGCCTGAACACTCCGACGAGCGAGACGTTCGCGAAGGCGATCGTTGCGACGGCGGGGTGCGGGTACAGGCGGTATGCGCCGTACGCGATGCACTCGATCGCGAAGACGGTCGTCGCTGCGCTCGGAGAACGCGTGGTGGACTACTACACGGCGCGGGAGATGAAGACTCTGATTGAGACGTTTGCGAAAAGCCAATAAAGGCTCAATGGTGAAAACTGCTGGGAGTGAGCTTCTGTTGAGATCAAGAGCCATTTGTCTGTTGTACACTGATCTGTATGCATGTCTGGAGATGGCCATTGCCACCCTGTGCGTGTGTTGCGGGATTACGAGCCTAACCCTAACCATCCGAGGATGTTCTCGACGAATCGAGCAAGACACGTCCGCGCCACGTCCGGCACACGTCCGCGTACGGTCCACCTCCCGTTTGTCTGCAGCCATGACCCACTTCCTGCATATGTTTTCGACGCCCTTGTCTTCTGACGACCATGTCTCGAGTTGCACTCGCTAAGATCCCCTCGCTCACGTTCTACAAAGACGAGCTTACACTTTCCCGCCGCGGGCCGCCCATTCCACAACTCACATGCATTGGCCGGCCGTGCAAGCTCTACCAGCCGGACGTTGTTCGTTGCGTGAACATCGGAGGGTCCGGGACGGATGTAGAGTGGAAGGTCTGTGCATTTTCTCTTGCTTCCTGGGCTATCCTGACAGTCTACGGACAGTGCGAAGCGGACCTCCCTGACTCGCTGCGGTTTGGAAGAGTAGAGGTTTCTTGCGAAGGATGGGACCGCCCGGGCGACCCCTATGTGCTCAAAGGTGCGTGTACGGGTATGTGCTTATGAATAGGCTACTGACATTCATGTGCAGGGTCGTGCGGACTAGACTACCGCCTCGTCCAAGTCCCGAGCAGCCTCCGTGGTCCCGGGGCCGAAGACCCATCCTACCCCGCACGCTTCTCCCGCTGGCTATACGGTAAGAAACCTCGACCTGAAGACATTGCTCTATCCTCACAACGCCCTCCAGAACTATCCGAAGACCCGGTTGGGGCGTTCTTCATGCTCGTCTGGGTCGCCGTGCTCGGCCTGATCCTCTACAACCTCCTCTCCTCCTGCCTTCGCGCCCGCCGCGCCCAGCCTGGATCTTCACCGCAACCACCCCGCCGCCCGTGGTGGGGTCCCGGCTCAGGCGGCGGCTGGTTCTCTGGCCCTGCGCCCGACACCGGCCCGCACGACCCCCCGCCGCCGTACACTAAACACGCGCCGTCCTCCCCCACTGGACCAGCACCGGCGCAGGGCTGGGCGCCGGGATTCTGGACGGGTGCCGCGCTCGGCGGGCTCGGCGCGTACCTCTTCGGCAGCGGCGCGCGCGAGCAGCAGCGGCGGCATGGGGAGGGCTGGTTTCGTGCGCGCCCCGCCCCAGGCCTGTATGATTGGGAGGCAGAGCGCGCGTTCCGGCCTATGCGCCCTGTTCCGGCTTCGTCGTCGTGGTTCGGGGGCCCGGCGGCTGTGCGGCGCAGGTGGGACGCGGATGACCGCGGCGAGGGCCCGTCCAGCCTGGGCGGTATGCGCAGGAGTACGGGCTTAGGCGGGTCGAGCGTGCGGTGAGGGCGTAAGTGCGGACCTCGAAGTGGTGTGAATAGCTGTGTATGTGTATGTGTATGCGATATTTACGTAGGTCTGTTGGGGGCGGTTTTCTGCGATCGTATCGTTCATTCTTCAAATGCTGCTGATTTTCTGGAATACCTGAACAGGGATTGGCATCACTGCGACGCATGCCTCTGACCAGTGACCAGTCATGTGTAGTATTCCCTTGGCATACACGCCTTCCAGGTCGGTTGGTTGATGCCACTGGATGATGGTACCTTCCGATCAAGCACGGCTTACTACTGTAGGTAGGTACCATGTACTCAAGTCTCGACAGGTCCCTGCTTGAGAGGCCACGATGACGGCGGTTATGAGGACATTCAAGTACATACCCGGCCTCTCGCCCGCTTGATGCTTCATGCTGGATCAATCAGGGCACATTCCAGTCGCATGAGATTTTCAGTTTTCCTGACCGGATCACTGATCGCGCAGACGGTCACACCGCCAGCTCGACGAGTTTTCAGTCATGACCGCCCTCAGAGGTCCACCGACGGCACTCTCAATTAATCATGCGGGTGGTCTTGTACGGTGCTGTGGTCAGTCGGCATCGGTCTGTCATGACGACCTGGAGGCCAAGAGGGCCTGGTGCGCCTTGCGTAGACCGGTTCAACGTCTTTTGCTCCTTCTTCGATCCAGAAGCAGATGCATAATGCTCCCATCAGCCCGACCTCGGCGAAGGGACTGGAATCCGTAGACGATCGCAGGACTGCTCAAATACTGAGCTTGCGACTCGTCGAAACCTGCAGAATTCACAAGAAACCCCCAAGATGCGCCTGTCTGTGATCGCCACCATAGCACTGGCGGGCACGCTATCGACTCTCGTCGGCCAAGTCAGCGCGGAGTTGAAGGGCGTGTTCGCCCACTATCTCGTGAGTCTCTAGTACGCCTTTCTAAATTCGTGCTCACACCCGCTGACACCGCCACTGGCACCACCAGGTCGGCAGCTTGGGCGGTTCCGACGAAGCCGTCAAGGACGTGCAGGACGCCAAACAGCTCGGCCTCGACGCGTTCGCGCTCAACGTCCAGGAGGTCAGCGCGTCGTGGGCGACGGACGCGATCCAGCTCCTGTTCAGCGCGGCGGAGAGCAACGGGTTCAAGCTCTTCTTCTCGTTCGACATGGCCGTGCTCGACCAGCCGTCGACCTTCCTCCCGCTTTTCAGGCAGTACCAGAGCAGCTCGGCGTACTACCGGCACGACGGCCGGCCATTCGTCAGCACCTTCAACGGCGGCGCGAAGTCGTTCGGCGCTGGGAGCCCCAACCAAGGCTGGCAGACGCAGTTCAAGGACGCCCTGGCTGCGGACGGCATCAGCCCGTTCTTCGTGCCCGACTTTGACGACTATGGCGGGGCGGAGTACGATGCGGCTTTCTTCAACAATTATCCGGTCGTCGATGGAGTCATGGGCTGGGAGAGCGCGTGGCCCCAGGTCTCGGAAGGCGTCGCCAATGTCAGCTCCGCGAAGGATCAGACCGCGCTGACCAATGCCCATGCTGCCGGAAAGGTTTACATGATGCGTAAGTGCATTTCTTCTGTGCGAGCCCACAGCAGGAGCAGAGAGACTGACTTTGATCACCAACAGCGATCTCCCCGGTGCAGTTCAAGCACATCGAGCCCGGCCAGAACTGGTACCGGCGCGGGGAGCTCAACCTGCCGCTGCGGATCGGGCAGGTGCTCGCGCTGCAGCCCGACTTTGTCGAGATCCTCACCTGGAACGACGCGGGCGAGAGCCACTACGTGGGCAACAGCTGGCCGGAGCCGATCGCGAACGCGCCCGCGATCCGCGCGTACGCAGAGGGCGTCGACCATACCGCGTGGCAGGCCGTGCTCGCGCCGTTCGTCGTCGCGTACAAGGCGGGCAAGACGAGCGTGCGGGACGTGACGTCGTTCGGCGCGTTCGCGGGCGCGTTCTGGTACCACGCGCTCCTGAAGGACGCGGCGTGCGCGAGGGACGGGCTCGGGCGGCCGGAGGGGGCGCAGAACGCGCAGGACGTCATCAACATCGCGATGCTGCTCCCTGCGGACTCGGACGGCGCGACGCTCCGCGTGATCAGTGGCGGGAGCGTGGTCGCGACGCTCGGGACGGTCCCGGGGCTGAACTATGCGGACGTGCCGATCAGGACGGGCGCACAGAGGGTCGAGCTGCTGGATAGGAACGGAAACATATTGGGCGCGGGGAGCGGCTCGCGGGACGTGGTGGCGGATACGGACGGGGTGTGCAACTTCAACTACCAGGTGGTGCATATTGCTTAAAATTGCCCGAATATCTATTGTTACTCTACCGGAATGCTCTTCATTGTGCAAGACGGACGTCATGGATGTCGTACATTGCGCACAGAGGCGCAAACCATTCATATGCGCAGGTCTCGCTCGAGGTCGGTCTGGATCGTTGCTCCCACTGGCAGGAGAGCAGGGAACCCCTCCTCCCCCTTCGCACACTGCGACAGCTCACACGTCTACTTACTTATCTCAATCCCGTTGAGTATTTGCTATACATTGAACGCGCGGTCTGTCAATAGTACATGACGTCCAGGTATGATCCAGATTCTAGCAATAAGGTATGCATATATCTTGACAGTGCGTAAGTACTACCCCCCCCAATTCCCCACGTGCGCCCCCTCTCTCCGCTAGCAATTGCTTCGTATGCGGTTTGGGTCGATGCCGGCTGAAGGCCATTGTGTCTGAATCCCGGAGGTGTGATCTCATCTCTTCAGGGCATACCATGGATGACCCCATCCACAGATCTCCGCGGATGCTATCCGTTCCCACACCATCCATACACACGAAGAAGGTATCCATGGGATGTGTCTGGCGGTCCCACGGCGCGTATGTAACGAGACGGATCACGCGCCAGTCACCAGTCCCCGATGGCGGATATCATCCGGATGGTATCCAAGGTAGGCCCTGCATCTCTTGAATGATGCTGTGTAGCTTGGCTCCGCGTGCGCGCCATGACTACTTCAAACAAGTTACCTCATGATCGCTTTCGCTTTCGCTTATGGCGACCACTTCAACAACTGCGAGTGTAGAATGTCCCTTCACGTTGCACGTCGTTTGTAACGCGCCACGCGGTGGCTGCTGACTTCAAGCGGTTGGCACGACACGATGATGCTCGTTCCGAGTCGTCTTCTCCCACCGCCCAACGTTCAACCTCCCCCACCATCATGGTCACCGTCGTCCAAGCGTTCGCTACCCTCGGCGGCTTGCTCTCCCTGCAGTACGCGTACCGATTCGCCGCATTTGCATGGCTATACTTCCTCCGGCCGACGACGATCCATCGCTACCTGCATGGGCCCACCCCCGCGTATGCGCTCGTTACGGGCGCGACGGACGGGATTGGGAAGGCGACCGCGGGGGAGCTGTGGGACCGCGGATTCAACCTCGTCCTTCACGGCCGCAATGAGGAAAAGATGCAGCGCGTGGCCGAGGAGTTGCGTGCGCGTGGTAAGCGCAAGGGTGGGGGCGACATTCGCTTCTTCCTTGCGGACGCGGGAAAGCCGGGCTTGGACTTTGAGCGGCTCGTGGCGCCGTTCAGGGAGCTGAACATCACGTTCGTCGTCCACAATGTTGGCGGCTCAGACGTGCAATTCGGGCGGTACGTCCGAGCACTCTTGACACATCCCATCCTCTGAGATCCAGAGCTTGGAATGCTAATGTCCTCTTTCCCCAATAGTCTGGACGAGCGCCCCGAAGAAGACATCCACTCGACCGTGAACCGGAACGCGCTCTTCGCGCTCCTGCTCTCGCGCGTGCTCCTCCGGCAGCTACGCCGTTCCGCCACGCACGGCCCCGTCCTCGTCCAGTTCGTAGGTTCGATCACGGGCGACATCGCTCCGCCGCGCCTCCCGGTCTACGCCGCCTCCAAACAGTTCCTCGAGGCGCTCGCGCGCGGGCTCGACACCGACGAGCGGTGCTTCGATGTGCCCACGGGCGTGCGTTTTGCGTGCCTGGCGGTCGGCGGCGTCAGCACGCCTTCGTCGCCCCAGGCGCCGAACGTGATCACCCCGACGAGCGAGAGGTTCGCGAGGGCGCTCATTGCAACGGCCGGGTGCGGGTACAGACGGTACGCGCCGTACGTGATGCACTCGGTCTCGATGACGGTGCTCGCTGCGTTTGGAGAACGCGTAACGGACTACTTCTCGGCGCAGGAGATGAGTAGTTTCAAATCGACCGCTGCGAAGATGGAGTAAGTAGTGCGTCATGTGTTTCTCCATGGACTTTGACTATAAGGACTTTGCTCGCTGCACGCACAGACAAGTGGGTAGCAGTGTGTGAGGGTGTTCAATTACAGTTTTTTGGTGCGCATGTGTGTCAATTTCTGCGATTGTGGTCCATACGGTGTAGAAAATGCCAGTGTGCTGGACTGGGTTAATGGCTAGTCGGTGCCTCAATGCGAGGTATAGGCGACTATTATCCGGTCGGTGTCTGCCCATCGCCCAGTTTTACGGCTTACAACTCGCGGGTAATCTGATAGGCTTGGCCTCCCTGTGCTGTGGCTACGTTCAGGCAACTCGTCATGTTATGTAACAACCATCGACACCGCCACCTACAAGTATGCGGCACTGTGGCAGTACAACCGTACGAAGTCATTGACGCGGATGTACAAAGGATGAACACGCCCACACTTCCATGAAGCGCCACCCTGCATCATTTCCTTGAAGAGGGTGAAGAAGTTGAACGGTCACGATCGAAAGTACTACTGGGCGAAATTCAACTCATGCGCAAGGTCATCGGCGACGAGTCCCACCATTCTCTGCATACCGCTATGCCATTCTATAAATGTGCATGGCAGGTCAATACGTGAACAACGGGGAATAGGTTCCTCGCAGAACTAGCAAGAGGGAGCGAGCACGAAGGGCGACACCGATCGCACCTCAAGCGTTGGGCTCTGGAGGCTGACCACCGAAGTACGATCAGTCCCAATCGGAATCCCCTGCTATATAACCCTGCGAGAAGCGGCTGGAACCTCACCTACTTCTCTTACCGCTACCATAACCACACCCATACCTTGCACCCTACCTACACCCTACCCTACCTTACCACCCTACCTTACCACCCTACCTTACCCTACACTACCTTACGCACCATGCCCTCCCCGAACGTGATGCTCTGGTCCATTGACGAGGCTGGCCCTCATTACATTTACAGGAAGCCGTGTGCGCCGCGCGCGCCGCCGCCGCCGGTGCCCGAGCTCGAGGGCGCGCGCGCGAAGCCGAAGCGGGCGGCCTACGTCCCGAAGACGCCCAAGCCGACGCTCGCGGACAAGGTCGCGCACGCGAAGCGCGCAGTGCTGCGCTCCGCGGCGGGCAGGGCCTCCGCGGACGCGTACTACGACCTCGCGGGCCGGCTCGCGGCGCGCCCGTCCGCGGCGGACGCGGCGGCGCACGAGGCGAAGAAGGCGCGCATCGCGGTCCTCGACGACATGACCCGGCTCCCGCTCGACTGGGTGCCCATCCCCGGCTTCGCGGAGGACTACCCCCGGCGTGCGTTTGACCTGATCCCGGTCGAGCGCGCACAGGAGTGGGAGGGGCTCAAGCGCAGGGCGTTCCCGGTCGAGATGGCGCGCGGCGCGGACCCCATGGGCCCCGGCGGCGTCCGTGCGGTCGACGTCGGCCGCGCGAGGAAGCTGCTTCAGATCATCTGAGGCGGCACTGTGGGCGATGGCTGCTGGACGGCCTCCCCCCGTCGCTGGCGACGGCTCGGACTCGGCGACTGCTTGCTTTTCTGTTTCCTCTTCTCTCGTCGACCGCCCCGGGAACACGACCAAGGTGCTGCGCAGCTGAAGACACGACGGGCAAGACCGGCAGAGGTATGGCAGACGGCGTGGGCGGGCTTCGGTCGAGGGCGTCATGAACCCGAGGACGCCGGTGTCGCAGTCTGCGCCCGAAGCCCTTTCGAAGATCATATCAGCTCCGCTTCCCCTAGCATTGGCTGAACGCACCCTTTCTTCCCCCTTCTCGGGCGCAGCATTCTTTAGACTTCAACCTCAAGCGGCAACGGCAAGGGCGTCCGCAACGCATGGGCTGCGCCGAAGGAGGGATTGATCCACCCGACGAACTCGGTTGCATTACAGACCCGCAAATCTTTTCCTCCCCTGTCGACTTCGTGTTGACTTTGACTCGGCGGTTGTGGTCGCGACCTGTTGTACCCAGTTTCTCAAGCTGCGGTAATAGCGCTGTCAACCCAATGAACTTCCGTGATGTCGGCAGTGCCTCACAGTTCGATTGTGAACTTGAACCATTCACGCTCGCTACTACGACCGTGGGGAAGTTTTGTCAATTGACTACTGCACTGTACACGAACCTACACCTCGCAGAGTTATCTGATAACTATTAAACCCGTCTATCAATGGCCAAGTCCGCTACGCGCCGGACTTCCAGTACGCGATGTCGCCGTCGACCACTGCGAGACATCGTCAGCTCTATATGCGGCGGGAGGGGAGAACAGCGAACTCACTCTCGTATGGCTTGCCCTGTTGCCTGAGCTTGCCTGCGGCCTTGACCGCGGATTCGCTGCCATACTCGCGCAGGTCCTCGTAACTCATGATCTCACCACACACGAACTTGTTCTCGAAGTCGGTGCTGCCGCACGCGTCAGCGGCCTGCTCAGACATGGTCGTACAGCACGACGAGACTTACTGGATGACACCCGCGGCCTGCGGCGCCTTGGTGCCGCGGCGGATCGTCCACGCGCGGACCTCGTCGGGCCCACAGGTGAAGTAGCGGATGAGGTCGAGGCTCGCGTACCCGGCCTGGGTGATCTTGCCGAGCGCGCTCGTCGTGCCTATCCGCTGCTCCTCCTCCTTGCGCTCCTCGTCGGTCATGTTCGCGAGGCGCTCCTCGAGCGCGACGGAGAAGGGAATGAGCGGGTCACCCGGGTTGTGCTCGTCAATCCAAGCCTTGATCTTCGGGAGCCTAGGGGGAGAGTTATGGTGAACAGGGCATGAGAGGAAGGACGGGTGAAGGCGCGTACCACTTGTTCTTCTTGCGGATGTAATCGCGTTCGCTCAGGTTGACGAGGTAGGTGACGGGCTTGGCGGTGAGGAGTTGGAGTCCGTTGACGACATCAATCTGGCGAAGTTGCGTGAGTACGATGGTTGAACCGACAATTATTGCAGTTGCGTAGGATCAGAAAATAAGTAATCTCATGGGCATAAAGGGTCGTTACTCCCGCCTCGGCGAGCTGGGTTAGATCGAGCCTTAGGCTCTTTGTCATCAGGGAAGAGGGAGACCAGTAACAGCGATTGTGTGGGATATTCACCTAGAAGCACAAGGGAGAGGTTAGCATCTGAACGTATCCAGCTGAGATTGGGGGACTATATGGAGTGAAGAGAGATAGTACAGTCAGAGGGATCCGTGATCTCATAGGCATTATGGGGCGTTACTCCCGCCTTCGACGAGCTGGGTTAATCGAGCGCATGTGCTCTTTATCATCATGCAAAGACTATCCACTCCGGATGATGCGAAGCAAGGACGCGGACACACACCTCTTTGTTGTTCCAGTCGACCTTGCGGACATCCTTGTTCTCTTTCGTGAGAATGTCGTAAATCTTCTGAACGGTGGCGATTTCCTCCTTGCGCGCCTTGTCCGCAAGGCTGGTGTTGCCGAGTGCACGGCCGGTCTTCTTCAGATTTTCAAGGTGCTTCTCGACCCACTCAATGTCCTTCAAACGGAGCTCGGTCGAGATGATGTCCATGTCACGGCACGGGTCGACGTCTCCCTCCACGTGAATGACCTCGGCGTCATCGAAGGCGCGCACGACCTGGAAGATACCATCGACGGCGCGGACATGCGACAAGAAGGCGTTACCGAGACCTGCTCCTGTTGACGCGCCCTGTTTGAAGCGCTCAGTCACTGTGAGACGCGCATATGCGCGACAACTTACAGCAGTGAGGCCGGCAATATCGATACAGGTCAGGAACGCGGGGACTTTGGATGCGGGCTTGTAGAGATCGCAGAGCCAGTCAAAGCGGGGATCGGGGACGGGGATACGCGCTTCCTACGTGTGTCATGTCAGAATCGTATAAACTTTGCGCGTGACGCGATTGCTGCCTGGCAGACTCGCGCACGGGCGACAGCTCACCTCAGGGTTGATGGTAGCGTATGGGAAGTTGGCGGCTTTCCCGAGGTCTGCCGATCGAGAGTCAAGTCATATTCGCGCTTTTCCGGCGGAGAACCGACCTGTTTTGGACAGCGTGTTGAAGAACGAGGATTTGCCTACGTTCGGGAGACCTGTGGGGGAATAGAGGTGACTTACAGCGCGAGCAAGACAGACAACTGGAACAGACCTACGATACCGATCTTCAGGTTGTTTCCGGGCCTCCCGAGGAGGGTCTTCTTCTCTTGCGGCGCGGCCTTCTTGGGCGGCATTGCTTTCCTCTTTTTTGCGGAGAGAGCGGTGGATGCGTGGAAGGACCTATGGAGGTCGACGAGGGCGAAGTGCGCGCGCGAGGCGAGGCGAGGAGGTGGTGGTCGAGCGGAGAGATGGGCGAGGGCCGAACGCGAACCCAAAAGCTGCAGACATCGATCAACCTGCATCGAATTTTCGACCGCGCTGGCTCGTGAGCAATCCACGACAGAACCCCGGCAAACGCCCCCGCGTCTGCCCATTTCTGGGTTTGGCGGAGTCTGAAAATGCGATAGATCTCGCCTAGTCCACGCGCCGGCATCTCCTCGGCATGCGCTCATCAGGCTGCATCTCGCAGGCGCCTCGCCTCCCCTCTGAGCTCCACTCGCCGAGTCGACTGCGCGCACCGCTCAGCCTCAGCCTCTCCCAGAACGGCCACCACGCTTTCCCGCTCGATGAGGCCCTCCGCGTTCGTCGCCGCCCTCTGCGCGCTCTGCGCCGTCTCCGTGCGCGCCCAGACGATCACCACCATCGACGAGTGAGTGCCCTGCGCCTCGCGTCTGTGCTGCGCATTCACACAACTCTCTTGCCAGCCTGGGCCAGACGGTCATCGAGGCCATAACCGTAGACCCTCTCGAGGGCCTCCCCACCACACAGACGCTGTCCGTATTCAACGCGGCTTGACGATCTTTGTACTCATTCTTCCGGCAGCCAAACGCTAACGACCGTGCCCACCACCACCTCCACCACCACTCAGGCTCCCGCAGGTCAACAGGGACCCGTCGGGCAGCCTGCAGCCACCACTGCCAATGCACAAGCCACCGTCTACACGTACACGACCACGAATGCGGCAGGTATGTCGGTTTCTTCCTCCAAACTTGCACCCACTCCCTTATGCTCCATGTAGGTGAAACGGTCGACGTCGAGGACACCTTCACCCCCACCTTTTCCACGACGAGTACATGGGCCTCCGCACCCCCGGGAACGATTCTGGACTACAGCGCCTGGCAGAGCATGGTCGGCACCAACACCGTGGCTGCTACGGACATCAGCGCGGCGTCCGGCAGGTGGTCCCTTCAGCCAAGATGGATGGGCGTCGCGACAAGCCTGTGCGTGGGCATCGCGGGCGGTGCGTTGCTTGTCCTCGCCTAAGGCTCCGTGTTTCCGCCACGGCGACAACAGCTAGATGCTCGCACGGACTTTGTCACGGACCTACGCTACCTCCCACAGTGGATACTATTCTTACGACTCTCTTACGAACAATTTCCTTCTATTGCGATTGTAGCCCCGCCTTTCGTGTATCAATACCGCGGCGCCTCAGCCTGCCACCGTCGTGCTGCGAACTCTCCGCTAGAATCAGACACGCGAGTCGCGTAAACTTTCAGTTTGTGGACTTGTCTCTCGAGTAAATTATGTGCACGTGACCGAGCCGCGTCATGGAAGCGCGCGGTGGCGCGTCATGGGCGCCTGTGTGCATGCCGAGGGCTTAGTGATGCGAGCGCCTTGCACGACTTGTGCTGCTTCCGCCACCACCGTCAGGCGCATACACCCACTCGGAGTCACCCCGCCTGCGTCTGCCAGGTCCTCTCTGTCTCTCTCTGCGCATCCATGAACGCGTAGGAGAAGGCATGTTCTCGTTTTCAGGATGTATTAGGTCCGTTTGCCGAGAGCTTAAGCACTGCACGAAGGCGAGTCAATCACTCACGTTTACGTAGCCGTGTCCGGAGGCAAGCTCGCCAGGCCGCCGACGGCGCGGCGGGACTCGGTCAAAGCGATTTCACAGTGTGTACATCGACTGCTTGCTAGCCTTATGCGACAACTGAGCACAGACCCACTCGGGGATGCTAGCTGAGAGCGGTGGTGCTCGGACTGCTCATCGGATGTCTACTGTGCTTCACGAATCTGTACTTTGGACTGCAGACGGGATGGATCAGCATGTGAGTCACCTGTTCTGTCATGGCATGTAGGGAAAAGCCTTCATGGTGCTTCAGGATGTCGCTGCAATCCGCCCTGATAGGCTATCTGCTCTCCAAGTTCCTCCCCAAACCCATGAGCGCACAGGAGAATGTCGTGCTACAGACGACTGCGGTAGCCACAGGCACAGTGAGTCCGCATGCTATGGACTTCAGATGTGCCTTCAAACAGGTCGGTAGATGCCTCTAGCCGCTGGTTTTGTCGGGATTCTGCCGGCGTTGGGCCTGCTGGATGAAGAGCGAGACGGTGTTCCGCCAGTACACTTGTCGTGGATAGCAGCGGTCGGGTGGTCGTGTGCCGTAGCATTCTTTGGGTACGTAGTCTCCAGTGCTCTAAAGAATGTGCAAACCTAAGCAATCAGCGCAGAGTGTTCCTTTCCCCACCGCTACGGAAACAAGTGGTATGACTCTTCTATTCCTCGGCACGCGAGTTGTCCACTCAGATTATACATAGATCATCGAAGAGCAGCTTGCCTTCCCTTCCGGCACCGCAACGGGACAATTGATATCTGTACTGCACCAAATGCCTCCGCCAGATACCAATGTACGACGTCGACGGGGGTATAACGCTTTGGCGAGCAGCGAAGAGGACGAGTCCATTGCTTACGGTGTTGAAGCGCAAGAGGCAGACACGCTACAAGCACCTGATGCGGAGGTAGCGGAAGAGGAAGGTTGGAGCGCTCTATCCTGGAGTTTCGCAGCGTCAGGCATCATGACGGTAGGTCCTCGTGCTTGGATCCCAGCTACTCGGCATTCTGACAGCATACTTCAGCTAGCTGCGTACTTTTTCCCTGTAGTCTTCGCGGTGCCGTTGTTTGGAACCTACCTCGCGTCTGAGTGGCTATGGTCGTTCACCCCCAGTTTGTCCTACATTGGACAGGGTATCATCATGGGCTTCCCTACTACCCTGAGCATGAACCTCGTGAGTCCCACGTGTCCTGAGCGAAAAATGTGTTAGGGGGGAGTTTCATACACCATCACAGGGTATGCTCGTTGGCTGGGGCGTCTTATCCCCATTGGCAAAGTACTCTGGCTGGGCGCCAGGGCCGGTCGGGGACATGACGACGGGTGCGCGCGGCTGGATCCTCTGGGTGTCGCTCGCGATTATGTGCTCGGACAGCGTCGTGTCGCTCGTGCCGGTCGTGTACGAGATCGTGTACTCGAAGCTATGGAAGGCGGCGATCGGGCTCGGCGACGACGAGTCCGTCAAGGAGAGCAAGGAGGTCGAGACCGAGGACAGGCTCGTCCCCATGCGGTGGGTTGTATGGGGCGTGGGCGGGAGCATTGTTTTGGGCACCGTGCTAGTGTGGCTCGTGTTTGGACATGAGGGGATAAAGCCGTGGGCGACCCTCATTGGGTTCATCATGGGCGGCCTGCTGAGTGTCTTGGGGTATGTCGCACATGCGGGGCATAGTGATGGTGTATTGAACTCACTGGACTTGTATGGCAGAGTTCGTGCACTAGGAGAGACAGATCTCAACCCTGTTAGCGGCCTCGGCAAGATCAGTCAGCTATTCTTCGCCTGGATCCAGCCGGGTAACATTGTGGCCAATATCATCGCCGGAGGTGTGGCGGAGGCTGGCGCGCAACAGTACGTACTTGCACCTCATGTCTTCAGATTTTCGATCCTGACGCTGCGGGGCAGGGCGGGCGACCTTATGCAAGACCTGAAGACCGGGCATCTCATCCGCGCTTCGCCTCGTGCGCAGTTCTTCGGACAGCTCATCGGGTCGTGCTTGTCAATTGTGGTCACCACAACTGCGTACACGCTATACCAACGCGCATACGAGATTCCTGGCCCCTCTTTCCCTGCACCCACCGCGTATGTGTGGCTCGGCCTCGCAAGACTCCTTCGTATGTGATCCTTTTACTCAACACATCCGTACGTGCTAACACCCCGCGGATACAGGCGACGGCGACCTACCAGAGAAGAGCGGCGAGTTCATGGTCATCTCCGCCATCCTCTTCTCCATCATCGCCGCGCTCAAGGCGTACGCCGTCCGGCGCGGGTCGCCCTACGCGAAGTGGGTCCCGTCCGGGGTCGCGTTCGCGATTGGCTTCCTGAATACTCCCTCGTTCTCGCTCGCGCGTCTCATCGGCGGCGTCGCCGAGCACGTGTACTACACCCGCGTCGGCGGGCGTGAGCGCGGCGGCATCAGGCTCATTATTGTCGCGAGCGGATTCGTTCTCGGGGAGGGCGTGGTGAGCGTCGTTGCACTCGGGCTGAAGACGCTTGGGGTTGGTGTAGCGAGCTGTTGGGGATGCGGCCATGGGCTTTGTGGCGGCTGTCCGGCGGCGTGAGATGCTGGGTTGCCCCCGTTGCCCTGTCTGTACGCCGCTCATCGGTGCCAGAGAGGGCGATCGTTGTGTGTATTAGTTGGTTGGAAGGGATCATAGATGTGTGTACAGTATAAGGTACGCTAGTATGTTTGGTTTTACTCTTTCGTATGCTATCACCCCAGTTATCTATTACAGTCTGCCCACACGGCAGAAACGGCTACGTAATTGAACACCAGACGTCGGTCTGGCTTTGCATGATGATGCGGCGAGGGCACCAGCGCGAGCCACGGCTGATGTGAGAGATGTCAACTTTTGCGTAGGCCCGTGGCATGCGGACCCTGTGGCGCAGAGGTGTGTGTTTTCACGGTCAGGCTTTCTATAGTTGCCTCGGATGTGCCAAGTTCGCGGACCGAACCCAAATTCATTTTTCGAGCGATGCTCACTGACGGCGGCGTGCTCTCCATTGAGCAGAGTGGACTCCAGGATGGCCAACTTCAGGTGAGCTCATGCTCCATGTATGCCGATGGGAGGTATGGAGCTGAAACCGTGATGTGACTGTTTCCAGGCTGTGCGACACTCCGCTCTCATAGAGAGTTTAGCGCATATTCTGCTGAGCGCGGCGTCCAGTGTTCTGCCGGAACTTCCTCACGTGTGGTCGCCAAGCACGATTTGGCACGCTGGCTATTCCACCCGGAGCTCATCCTATTGGGGACACTTGTACGCCACTTGTTCTTTCTTGGCTTTCGGAATTGATGTAGCGTGAGAGCCCGTCGAAGAGGTATGTGTATTGTGATTGTGGAGGTGTCACCCTGCACACCGCATCTCGCGCGGGGGGCCTAACAGCGACCATCTGGCACTACGCCACGAGCGATGGCGTGCGGATGCCACAAGCCTTGCGCGCAGGGTGAATTCCCGCTGAGTTGTGCTGACCTTCCGGCTTGCGTTCAGAATACCGGGGGGAAGACAGTTCATCGGCATTGTTGGTACGACCTAACGCCAACGAGGCCCACCGGTGGCGGCAGCCGCCACCGCCCACGCCAGTTGTCAGACAGCCACAGCAGCCACGGACGGAATGGTATTCCCACCGGCGGACGAACGTTGGGCGGCATATCTGATGTGGTGCACATTACGCTAGGAGGGGTTGCACTGGAGAGCTCTGGGTAGACTGGCCGTGTATAGAGGTGGGCTACCACCTGGGTTGGACACGGAGCGTTGGCATACTCTCTAGCACAGTCCAGCGTACGTCCCCCAGGTTCTACCCGGCCTAATGGCTCAGATTGACAGCGCAGTCAGTTTGCAGAACATCTTGCCATGTCCTCTAGCACGCCAGCGTTCGATCCTGCAAACGTCCAAGGCGATATTCTGTGAGCGTCTCCTGGCCGTGGGCTCGAGGACTGCATTCACTTCTAATGAAAGTGTCGGCCTCCTGAAGAAGAGCCAGCAATATATCATCTTTCAGATCGACGACAATGTCACCGCCTTCAGACAGAAACTTGCCCTGCTCATCCCTCTTATCACGACAACCACGCAGGTCACAAATGACCGCGCCAGGATCGCTGCTCACAAGAAGGCCGCTCTGGGGCAGGGCAAAGCGCCAGAGCTGCTAAGGCTCTCCGGGGTGAACATAGCGTTCTCCCATGCTGGGCTAGTGAAGGTGACTGTGAACCTTGAGTGGCGGTTGTACTCCTTGAGATTCATACGGCACTGTAATCAGCTTGGTATCTCCGACGACCTCGGGGACTCTGCATTTACTGGTGGTCAGCTCAAGGATGCCTCTGACCTGGGCGATAGTGGGAGCACTGTCAACGGGACTTTCGTTCCCAACTGGCTTCCCGCCTTCAAGGGCACCATCCACGGACTCATCCTCATCTCCGGCGATTCTGAGCTCACCATCGCAAAGACTCGTCTCGTGATCGAAGGCATCTTCAACTTCGGCGCGCACAACGCGACCTTGCACGAAGTAACCACCCTCAAGGGGACCGTGCGTCCCGGTGCGGAGAAAGGCCACGAACAGTACGTACATTCACACTGGTGCGTGCTTCCTCCGCTCACAGACCCCGCGCGCGCGCAGCTTCGGCTTCCTGGATGGCATCTCCCAGCCGGCGGTGCAAGGCATTGACACGAGGCCTAACCCCGGCCAGGAGACGGTACGGCAGGGCATCATGCTCTGCGGCCGCGAAGGCGACACGGTTGCGCGCCCAGCGTGGGCGCTCGACGGCAGCTTCCTCGCGCTCCGTGACCTGTTCCAGCTCGTGCCCGAGTTCGACACCTTCCTGAAGCAGAACCCTATCACGTCCACGGGTCTCTCCCAGGCGCAGGGGAGCGAACTTCTCGGCGCACGCCTCGTGGGCCGGTGGAAGAGCGGTGAGTTTGATGCTGGTTCCGCGAGCGTGTGAGAGGAGATTGGAGCTGCGCAAGCTGGCTGACTGACCTGCATGGGTGGCTAGGTGCCCCGGTGGACCTGACGCCCATGAAGGATGACCCCGCGCTGGGGGCGGACCCGCTGCGGAACAACAACTTCAGGTATGATTTCCCCGACGACTCGCAGACACAGGACCGCTGTCCGTTTGCGGCGCACCTGCGCAAGACGAACCCCCGTGCGGACTTGGAGGACCCGCCTATCAGTGCCCCGACTGAGAGCCGTCGCATCATCCGTCGCGGCATCCAGTTTGGGCCGGAGGTGACTGCTGAGGAGGCCGCGACGGGAAAGACGAACTTCGGCCGGTATGTGGCAACTGGGATTTGTTGAACTGACGTATTGAGCGTCGACATTTCTCTCTTGCACTGCAGCGGTCTTATTTTTGTCGCTTACCAGAGCAACATCACGAACGGCTTCCAGTTCATCCAGCACTGTGAGTTTTAGCCCTCAACACTCAGCAGGAGAGATTCTATTTTGAGCCACTTGCAGCCTGGGCCAACAACCTGGCCTTCCCCCCGGCGAAGCTAGACGCGCAGGGGGACCCGCTCAGCCCGGGTTCTGACCCGCTCATAGGCCAAGCGGCGGACGTCTCGTCGCGCACGTTGCTGGGAACCGACCCCAACAACCAAGCTCAGTCACTGCCCTTGCCGATGCAGTGGGTCGTACCCAAGGGTGGCGAGTACTTTTTCTCCCCATCGATCCCGGCTTTGCGCGGCACCTTTGCTTTGCACGCTTGATGTCTCGGTCGTGCCTCTTGACCTGTTATCGCGGCTAGAGAAAATACTTGGATGTTCAGTGATACTTTGATATGTGTATGTCTTGTTCCCATAGCTTTCCGCAACACGGCGGTGTCCCGGCTGCGCAAGTGTGCCACATCGCGCATCGTTCTTTCTTGACTGCCATATAAGGATGTGCACTGGCGCCGATGCCACACCGAGTCGAGCGCTGGCGCCCTCCGCGGTGTCCTTGGCCGCCACAGCTCATCATCACGCAAGCACAGGCGCGCGCTCTATATGTACCTATGACCGTCGATGTCTCAAATCTATGCTGGACAGCCTGTGCGATTGTGCTGGTTGACCGACATCCCCGGGACACTTCGACATTCCCTCCAGCGCCCACAGTGCCTATCGATCTCGCACGCGACACCACAACTTCAATGGACGTTCTACTTGTAGCGAAGCACGGCATGGGGTGCCTCCGGTTTGCGAAGGTTCGCGGGCGTGTTTCTCTGGATGCAAGCACTGGCAGTGCGGCGCGAGGTTTCTCCGCAGCCGAACTCGAAGATGATTCAGTATGTGCGTCTCCCAACCATACGACGCTTCTTGGTGAGATGGTGGCTCACAATGCTTCGGCTTTCAGGAACAGAAACGGTAAATACTTGGGAGAAAGCGCGTCAACTCACACACCATTGAGTATTCAGTCACGGAAGTTACGCCGCAGATACCCCGCTGTAGAGCCTCGGGGAGCTGCAGCGACTCCCAGCCTCGTTTGCTGGCCTTCAGTCTTACAACCGTCAGCTCGAGAGATGGCGGAAGCGTTGACGGCGTCCGTTTAACGTTTGACACCTTCGGTATACGAAGCACTCGGAACCAACATCATTGGATTTGTTCTGGGTGAGCGGCGATACCTGCTGACACGGGCTGATAAACGCCGGGACTGGAAGTACCCCGCGTCTGCGTGAGGTTCCCGCTTGGCTGCTGGTCTATTATGCAGACGTATACCTCGGCCCGATGCATTTGGCGTATGGCGTCTGCTGTGCTCGACCTAGGCAGTCTGTCAGATTCCACCTAGTGCTAGAGCTTCGCTGCCATCAGGAGCACCGCCAGAGCGCTCACAATGCATGGAGAATGCGGGAAGCATCATCTCTAATTACATCCCCGCGGGACTCGGTCGTTACCCGATGGCCAGAAAGTGGTTTGCATCAAGTGCACGTCTCCCTAAGTTCGACGATCCTTACTGCTAAGCGCGACTCGTCTTCTTTGATTGCGAGGATGACGAAGTCATCCACATGAACAGATGGAAGTCGGATGGGCGGCGTCTTGGTCTTCACAGGCATATGCCCTAGCACGCCGCGAAATGCTCCAGCCAGAGTGCCGGTCCATCAGTGCCATACATGTTTCTCACGTACGTCTCCTTATCATGTTCGTTTGGGAGCTATGGCCCGGGGCAATGCAGTACCATGATCACATTCACATCGATTGTTTCAGCCATTCAAGGAGCCTCCCCAACTGTGGCCGTGGTAGGAAACAAGAGCACAGCCGGCGGGTAGCGGTCGAGACTGAACTCTCTTCTGCGCTCGAACATAAGCGTCCAGGTGAGCTCCGGTCAGATGCGTCCAGGATACTGCCGCCATGTCCGTCCCCTCCAACTCATCGCTTCCCGCGACCGCAGGGTTGGACCCTTTCTCCGCGCTACCTCCAGTCCCTGCCCTTGACAATACGTTCGGCGCTGTACTACTTGGAACATGCATTGGATTGATGTGAGCGCTATCTTGCGGAGACTTCTACGCGTCCGCCGCTAATCACAACGGGTTCGATAGCCTGTACGGGCTGACTACGCACCAGACGTACCGATACTTCCGACTATACCCTAACGATGCGAGCGTTATCAAGATCCTGGTATGTTTATCTCGCTCGCCGTAGACGCGGACTATTATCTGATGTCCGCCACCCCGTCGGTGAATAGGTAACCATCCTCCTGTACGAGTTCCTACGAGATCGATGGAATGGCAGTCTCAATCATTTGTTAGGATTTTGGAAACGTTCCACACGGCGCTGTGCATCCATATGTGGTGCGTCGTTATGTTGAGAACTCTTACACAACATATACTGAAGAGTACACAACAGCTACTACTACTTGGCGAAGAACTACTTCCACCCTACTGCTCTGCTTGATGGCGTCTGGTATGTTGACTGCGATTTCTCTGAAGCTTTTCTCATTTCGAGTAATTCGTACAGGTCGCTAAAGGTGGGTATCTGACACTTCGCTCACCAGCAGTGAACCTAACCGCGGTTGACTTGGAACAAGCTCATTCCTGTGGTGACGGTTAGCCACGTACAATCATGAGTGCATTTATCCGGATGCTAAATTGCGATCCATCCAGGGTGTCATCATATTTGTCTGCCACGGGTGAGCAACTGTGTACCCCGCATTCTGGCCGATCATGACGATTGATGGGTCACAGATTCTACGCGCGCCGTGTATACATCGGTATGCTTAGGGTCCTATCTTCTGACTGAATGTGCTCAGTGACGTTCCAGTCGGCGGCCGCTACAAATTGTTGGTTGCTATCGTGGTACGTTTCACTACGAGGGCTGAGAAACCACCTCAAACTGACGTATCTACAGGGAGTGTTCATGTTCGGAGAATTGGGTATGCCTGCACCATCTGTCTCGTTCATGAATCCAATGTAACCAAGCGCGGGGATTACCATACAGGTTTTGTGATTGGTGAGTACTCACCTCATGCACTGATCAACTACGCTTCGCTCACAGCAAAACTTTCAGCGTCGACCACGGAAGCGTGAGCGGCATTATGTCCATCTTGGGCTTGCGGTGCTGACGTTTCTCAGGTTCATTCAACCTTCCTTTGCGTCATGGGAAAGCTACACCGTGAGCATGCTACAGTATTCTGACACGCTGTAGTGGTAGCTAACCATCTCCGCCGTCGGATAGTGGCTCATCTCTGCCGGCTTTGGTTGCGCGGTCGGGGCGGACCTTGTCCTTACTACTAGCCTCATCTACGTTTTGCGCCGAAGCCGTACGGGGTTCAAAAGGTAACATAGACAACCCTAGCACTGTGGATCAACAACTGATCGCTTTTGATGGCTTCAGCACGGACTCGTTGATTGACATTTTGATCGTGTATACGATCAACACCGGTGCGCATTCCCCCCGAATCGTTTCAGAATGTGACGCTCACAATTGGCGACCTGCTACAGGGTTGCTCACGGGGTACAGATGCTCGTTCTTCCTTGGCATATTCTGAACGCTGACTGTGTTCTTAGGCTCTTCAGTATCCTGTCTCTCGTATTCGTGAGTTAGACCCGCGCGATTACGGTGACACACCCGTCATACTGAGCTAGGACTCGATAATACAGGCCGTTGTCACTCCGAACAACCTCATTTATGTCGCTCTCAACATGGTGTCAACGAGATGTGAGTGCCATCTCCTTTACGATATGGCTTTCTCGAGGCGTTAACAAAACGTTTGATGTAGCGTATGCAAACGCCGTTCTTGCAGTGTGAGCACCAGTCATCATTGATTCGAGTGGCGTTGCTTATCGTCCTTCCCCAGCCTAAACTCGAGACGCTCTCTCGTCGAGCGTAGGCTCGTGGAGCTCGACGCGGGCACCTTTGGAATGAGCGCCTTGGACACGGCCAGGACGGCACGACCTGTTTCTGTCAAGCTTGACGATGCGCAAGTCCGTGTTGCTCTGTCGATGTCGGAGTCGACCGGTTGCTGATCTCCCGATTCCTACTAGCTCCCGCGGACTCGCCGCGATGTCATCGACATCAAGGTGCACACCGAACACGTCCGGTGTGGAGGCGTTGAAAGTCAAGACACGCTGGGCACGGCAAGTAACAACACACGGGACGTGTAAATCACCGCGGCCCAGACTGGCACGGCAAATACATCTGACAGCACTGGTTCTCAGGCGTCTGTGTACCTAGGGCCGTATATTTGTGTTCTGTTCCGCGGTTTTCCGCCTCCTGATCTCAAGGATACATTACTTTGAGTTTCAATACTTCCCCCCAGTTCTCAGTACATCGTGTATCATAGCGAATGGGGAAGATTAATGTATATGTTCCTGCTTGATTGCCAAAAATGGCTGTCTTCGATGATTGAGCGCCCACGGGCGCCCTCATTGTGCGCCTCTCTGGACCTCAGTTGCTTTCCAGCACCTATCACATTCACAGTTTCGTTCAGCGCGAACCCGGAAGAACGATTACTGACCTGCTATGTAACGGGAAACTCCTGAACTGCTGAAGCATTCACCGGTCATCTGACTACTTCGGCCGCGCGGCTAGTACTACTGAATATCTTCGGACCAGGGAATCTACTTCGACTCTGCTATCGATGACCCACGCGGGTTGTTTTCACTCAAAGAAGGTTTGGGCGCGCTCATATGACAGCTCTCGGGCGCAACTTCGTTTCGATGCCGAGGCACTGCTCGAGCTCGGAGACAAGCCGAAGAACTTCGTGCCTTGTGTTCTCATGTTGCTCGTGAGTATGCATCCACGGGGGACCAGAATCGATGCATAGCTGGTGAGTTCGATACTATATAGCAACAACACCTACAGACGGTGGGGTTGAAGCTATGCCACGGGCGACAACGGTCGACGGTCACCCCAGATGGCCATAGCGCCGCCATACTACGCTGCTGTCTAACGCGACTGGTACTTTGATATTTGAAGATGTGAGGTGTCGTCTCAACCGCTCTTTCGCATAACCTCTGAGCTAATCACCTTCTATGCACCAGAGGGGAGATAACGCCCTCCACAGATGCGAGTCTCTGAGTTCTCACTACTAGCAACAATCGCGAAAACCTGGATCTGATCGCCCCACAATGTCTGTCAGTCCAGAGCTTGGCGGGCAATTACAAGCTCGGACGTCCGCACACCAAGTTGGCGCTTTGCTTGATATATCGGTTACGGTTCGCGGGGAGAGTTACGTCGCGTCGCCCAGGCTCTGGCGCTCCGGTGGCCGGCAGCACCATATACTACATGTGTTCGGTGAGCGTTGTTCTCTCCGAGATTGACAACGCTGACCCACCGTCCTCGACGTCCTTTGATTACGACAATGACGGCCCGGGTCTTGACCACATGAACAGATAGAAGATCGATGGTCCTTGGTTGCATGCGCCAGATCACGCCACGAAGTTCTGTTCACAAGACCGTCTGCCAGCCCGCCCGCTGAACCCATTACTATGCCGACATCGCTACACAGGATCCCTGTCCATCGGCACAGGCACAGTAGCGCGGAGCACCGCTCGAGGCCATGAAACACACAGACTTCTTCATGGTGAATGATGCATCCCGCTACTGTGGGTGTAGTATTGCACGGCAGATTCGCCAGCACTGAATGAATGCGTACCTCAGGGCTCCAAAAAGGAATCCGATGCATACTCTCCGACGCTTCCGTGATGGAATCGCCTTGTGAGGCTATGTGCGCGGCTCATCAAAATTCATCGCAGTCATCGCGCACAATATGGCGTCGGCATCGGATGCCGTATGCCAGCGCTCGTGAAGACAGTCAAAACCCTCAATGTTGTGCGAGGATGACCCCGCGCCATCACATACCACCATCGAACGCCATGCACATCCCCGGCTACGTCGTCCTTGCTACTATCGGCGGTTCTGCTCAGGGTGTTCCGTCACTACCCATCCAGCTTCCGTCCCTCGGCGACACCTATGGCGCGTTATTCATTGGCATGTGCTTCTGTATATTGTGAGTGCACACAGATATTTGGATCTGTGGCACGATGCTAATACAACCCGCAGATTATATGGCCTTACTTTGCATCAAACATACCGTTACTTCCGACTCTATCCCAAGGATCGGCCGTTGTTGAAGATCTTGGTACGCAAGCTATTGGCTTCGAATATATATGCCGAGTAGAAGTGACACGTTCTCGCCGAAGGTACTGGTCATCTTGTGAGATGTCAATGTATTAGCGACGTGTTTCCTATTTATCGTGTTGCTACAAGGGCCGTCGAAACACTGCACACTGTGATGCCGATCCACATCTGGTGTGTCTCGTTCCGTCTGCAACTACCGATCTCGATTTCACAGTCCTCTCGTCGTGCAGCTATCATCATCTCGTCTTGAACTACTTCAATCCTGTCGCACTACTTTCCGTCACATGGCACGTCCGTTCGTCTGTGTGTCTCTTCATGTAATCATGTCGAGTTCTCTCTGCAGGTCCCTTCGGGTGAGTAGCAAATTCGCTAATAACCACGGCGAGAGAGTCTCATCGAGTCTCGTATACTCTGGTCGGGTTTTATAGCTCCTGGCGCCTGTTTCGGTGAGCGTGCGGAGTCATATAGCCTACGGAACACGATACATTGATTTCTGTGGACCTCCGGGGTATAGGTGGTTGCGATGTGTGTTTGTCAGAGGTTCGTGCTTCCTCACCAGTACGTGTTGACGTATTAGCCTCGAGTGGTGTTTGACAAGTTGGTAGTTTTTACATACGTCGCGTGCACATGAGTGAGTACCACAAAATCCACGTGCATGCGCTCATCATGTTGACTGCACGCTACAATTCCTTTCTAGTCGGACCCCAGTACAAATACCTCGTCGCTGTGGCGGTGAGCATGGGCGAGGTATCTTCATTACAACGCTCATTTTGTTCTGCAGATTGTCTTGTTGTTCACAGAGTTCGGTGAGTCCCATTCTGAGCAGTCCCTGAGACATCCCCATCACGCATAAAATATAACTTTGTTCCAGGATTCATGGTCGGTGAGTATCGGAGGCAGTCCGTCGCAACTGTGCAAGGCTGATATAATCCTGATCATCACAATAGCTCTGACCGTGCGAGCCTTCACCGGGCATGATGCGAGTGCACCCTTGACTCTGAAGATCGTTTCGCCGCTGACCAGCGTGGGATTCCCTAGGTCCAGTCCCTCGGGAAGCTCACGGTGTGTGGTCCGACGCTCTTCACGGAGGCGAGCGTAATGACGCTCGTCAGTGGATTGTATCCGCAATATATGGACTCGCGGTGACCATCGATCTTCTCGTGACCGGGGTCCTCATCACAGTCCTGCTGAATAGCAAGACTGGGTTCAATAGGTTGGTTTTGGGCAGACAACCCATGTATGGATTGCCGTTTCACTGAAAACTCCGGTCAATAGAACGGATTCCTTGATCCAGACCCTCATAATCTATTCAATAAACTCGGGTATGTCACTGAAGATGTTCGCATTGTCAAGGTCATTGATTTCTTGGGAATCAGGGTTGATCACAAGGTGCTTGCCGTCTCTATTGCGGCCCCAGGCGTCGTTGTTGAGCCACAATCCGTAGCATCGCCGGTGTCATCTCGTTTGTCTTCGTAAGCCTTGCGCCAGTCTATGCAGGCTCCTGGTTCTCATGCGATGTATGCAGGCGTTGGTCCTACCCGGAAATATGATATACTTTGCGGTAGGACTGATCGCAACCAAGCGTGAGTCCCAGCACACCCATCTCCACCCAATTTCAAGCGAGACTGATGTCTTCCTCGGCGCTCCCATACCAGTGTACGCAAACTCAGTCCTGGCCGTGTTCGTCCCCCCTTCCCTTGTCCGGAAACACGCCATCTTGTCTCACAATTCACCTCCAGGCTGAACACACGACGATTCCTCTCTGAGCAAGCCATGGACGGCTTCACAATAGATTCCGCTCAGCCTGGCGGGAACCTCATCCCCGCGACGAGCAGCGTCGTATTCGGGCAGAGAGACAGCCGAGCCGTGCGTACACCACTGGCTCAAGCCCTTCTGGCTTGACTGACTCCTTTCGCGCGCGCATGACAGGTCACCATCTCCTTCCCCCCCATCGCGGAGGACGCAGCTCCAGCGGAGGCCAGCACTGGTGCCTCCGAGAGCCTGGAGGCGGCACACGATAATAAAGCGTAGTCCGAAGGCGACCCGACTGGCACGGTGTTCCGAGAAAACTGCCTGGTGGCGAGGACTGTACACCGGCCTCCTTCTTTGATCGAGCCTCCCCTTCGAAGTGTTTCTTCCACAGCTGTGTGTATTTATTTCCTCCATTCCGCACCCGCCCTTGACATCCGGAACGCACCCCACGCCGTCATTATACCATAGTACATGTAATACAACTCCATGTCCGACCCCCATGTACGTCCTGCGAACGGGAATATCGAGGACGTTGCCAACCAGCCCAACCATTCAATGTCAGGCGAGCTCGTTGCCTTTGAGGTTCTTAAGATCGAAGTCGCCCTGATGGCACAAGGACGCATGAGACCAGCCCGTCAGAGTGAGCGAAGACGCTGGGACGCACGGGCTCTTCATCGGGCGGGAGGTCCCGATCGTCTTGTGTCACGGTCTGCTGGAAGACCTCGACCTGCCGAGAGGGATGGGTAGTACTCAGTGATCCATTGCGATCAAAACAGGGCATAGCGCGGGAGTTATGCGTACCACAGGAATGCGTGGGGAGGTGACGCGGAAGCCGCTACTTGACCCGGTGGAGTACGTCGGCCGGCTGCCCTTGTTGCGGATGTGTGCGCGGGCGTTGAGCGAGCCGAGCAAGGAGTTTGCGTACACTGTCATAGGATAAGTAAGATCGTCCTCAGGTCGAGCATTGCTGATGAATTGGAGGGGAGAACGGACGTTTGGCTTGGATCATGACGAGCCCGAGGAAGACGAGGCTGCTCTTCTTGACAGCGAACTGCGTGGTCATATAGTGGGGAAACATCCCTCGGTGATGGAGTATTCGTACCAGAATGACACAAAGTAGAGAGGCCGTCCTGTTGCGCATCGTGTTAGTTCAGTCGACGATGTGGAGACGGCGGCTCCGAAATCCACACACCCCGTGATCGCGCCCGTGTTTACCGAGTATAGGAGGATCCGGTTTATCATGCTGTTTGACTCCCTAGACGTCGAATGAGCTCAGCTTGCCCTCAGTGGGGTGCGGAGTATGTGATCCCACCTCTGCCAGATGTTTCGTCCGCGTTTGAGGTAGTACGTGAGCGTAAGTGCAACGAGGATGTCAACGAGGGCGGCAGAGCCGAGCCCGCCGCTGATAGTAACCTGTCCACATACGATGAGCTGGACGGAAGATGTAGGTATATGCGGGGAGGGCACGCACCAGCGACTTCTTGGTGTGACGGAAGGTCAGCCATTGTGGGTACTCGTAGGCAAGGACGGCTGATGCTGGAGAGCGGCGCGGGGTTGAGTTTGGGCAGTGTAGTACGGTGTGCATTCCGCGTACCTATTCCGAATGCTACAGCACAAGCGAGTGGGTGATTGCTTAGCAAGAGACTGAGAGGGTCCTCGGCGTATGCTCACCGACTCTGAGGAGCGCGAAGAATCCCTGAGATGCCGCTTGAGGATCCTTAACGCCTGGGAACGAGACGGCTGGGACTCACGATAACGACCGTCCAAAATATCGACCTGCCGCTGACTGGCGGATGCGATGAATATAAGCAATCTCGTCAGGCCTTGTGCAGCTCAGTACCCACCGACCCAGACCCTCCATGTGTAATACCTATGAGCATGTCAGCACGAGTGTCGGGGACCGCCGCGAGTGTGAGAGCGTGGCTCACCCTTGCACGCATAGCGCGATCCCGGCCTAGTATGATGAGAAGTTCGCGATGAGTCCCGCAACTCTGTCCCAATCAGGGTGTCCGACGCACGCTGCACAAGACCGTGATCTGCGCATGGGAAGGACAAGCCAGGTAAGCTCGCCGAGCACGCTGCGCCGTCCGGGACGCGGATCCGTTGTACTCACGCCGATTCCCCTGGAGCACAGCCACCATGAAGAAGGAGCGTCAGCGCCGGCTCGGACTTGTAGGCGGACTTGGGGCTAGCGGAGCTGTGGTTGGGCGTGGATACAAGAGAAACGCACGCACCAGCTGATGTTGAGAAAGTTTGCAAAGTCGCCAAAGCCGGCGATGAGGTAGTCGTACATGAACTGCATGCAGAACGCGGTGTGGACGGACTCGAGCACCCTGTCGTGTGGTCGCGCGCGCGGCGTGTGAATGGAAGCACGAGGAGGACGCCGTGCGGCCTGGGAACGGAAAATCTCACCAGACTGCGATAACCTGAACAGTAGTGCACGCGTGAAGCCGTGATGAGCGTTGTCCCCTCGAGTGCGCGCGAGAAGCGAGGGGGAGAGAGTGAGGAGACACTTACGAGGGCTTTGAGGGCGAGCCTGTCCTCGCGGTACTTTTGGAAGAACATGAACGTCTGGAGGGTCGTGATCCCATACAGTCTTAAGCAGCACAAGTTGAACACCGGGACGTGAGAAGGGAGGGTTCGCGGGAGGACCCGCGCCCAAGCGGAGAACTCACATAAAAGCGAAGAACAGCTCGATCAGCAGTCCGCCCATGACCGGCTCAGCAGGGTTCTCCATGTTCGCTTGCTCAGACGCGGGGAGGACTGCCAATACGGCGGCGGGGCTGTAGGGGGAAGGCGAAGGAGGGTGGGGGCAGCGAGCACGCTAGGGACGGAGCGGGGAACATCCCCACAAGGCTTATAAGACGGAGATGTCTGGAAGTAGTGCTAGATGGGCGTCAGCGTGTGCAGCCAGCAAATTTGCGAGCTCTGGCTCTGGCTCAAGCTCAGGCTCTGCGCTCGTGGCCGGGTCTAGAAGACGCGGTAGTGAGAAGCGCAGGGCGCGCACTGGTGCTGGCCCCTGCGGGGGCGTTGGGGCGAGGGCGCGTTCGACACAGGTGATGGGACTCCCAGATGGGGCACCTGACCCGGGGAACCGTCGTAAATTTGAGGCAAAGAAGTGTGCGGTCGTGGTAGAAAGTGCTGGGTTGAACGCCGGGAGCTGTAGGGCTGTGCGAGTGCAGCAACCGGGAGAACAACACAACCTCCGGAGGACACAAGGGCGCTCGAATGGAAAGACGGTCCACGCAATACCCGACGACACCGAGTGGATACACGCCACGGGTGAGGAGGGAATCGCAAAATGAGCAGGTGCCGCCTGCCATCTGTGCTCGGAACATCTGCAGTTCCGGCACTGAATCTGCCTCGAGTCCGAGGGAACTGTCGGTATCGGCCGGCCTGTCATGGTGGATAGAACGAAGTGGGTGTGGATGATGCGCCGTCCATGCAGTGAGGTATCACACAAGCATCTGCAAGCGTTCAAGGTACGCTTTGGTTTAGCATATACGAATAGCACAACAACTAACAAGATTCTTCTTGCCTGGCGAGCCAAAACCAAAAACCCAAGCATACGCCCTACCAAAGCGCGCCCTCAGTACCTATCTCGCTGCAGCTCAGGATCCAGGTACTTCATCCGCCCACGGCCCTTGAACCGCACCCCGCCGCTCTCCTTCGCGCGACGCTCCTCCTCCTCCTTCAAGCGGCGCGCGACGCGTTCCAGCTCGCCCTTCCGCGCCGCCTCGATCCGCTCCATCTCCTCGCGCTCCAGCCGCGCGTCGTACTGCGACTCTGTCTCGCTCACCGGTTCCGCGGCACGCGACGGCGAGCGCGAGCCGGAGCGGGACGGCTCGTGGGGGCGCGACTTTTTGTGCTTCTTGCTCTTGTGCTTCTTCTCTTTCTTATCTTTCTTGTGTGACTTGTCCCGCTTGTGTGCGCGGTCGGGGGAGCGCGAGCGGGACTGCGATCGGAGACGAGAACGCGCGCGGGAGGGTGACCGTGGTGACTGTGAGCGGGTGAGAGAGCGTGAGCGCGAGCGGTCGGGGGAAGAGGAGCGATGTCGCCGTTTCTTGCTGTGGCGGCGCTCGTCGTCCGAGTCGGAGTCGCTCCCGCTTACAGAAGCGTACCGAGCTGCAGGGTATCATGAGTATGCGCGTATATGCACGAGGAGAGGACTTTCGCGCGCACGTTCGGGTTTCTTCTGCTGGACCTGCGAGCGCAGCATGAGCTCCCCGGAGTTGGCGATGACTACAGGCGCGCGGGGGCGGTCCTTCTCGTCCGTGGGCACTTGCGTGATGCGCTCGACAACTTCGTAGCCGCGGATGACATGGCCGAAGACGACGTGCTTCCCTGGAAAAGACGCGCGTGGGTGAGTTGGGTACAGGTGAGAGTGTTATGGAAGGTGCGCACCGTTCAGGTGGGGACAGTCGCGGAGGGTGATGAAGAATTGGGAGTTGTTCGTGTTCGGGCCTTTGTTGGCCATGCATAATAGCCTGTTGAATAGTTAGAACGATGTGTAGATAGAGGAAAGTCAGGGGTGCGCACCCTGCAGCGTTTAAAGGTCGGGAGAGATCCTCGTCAGGGAATGGACCGCCATAAATGGACTCGCCGCCCGTGCCATTGCGCTTCGTGAAGTCTTGGTGCGAGGAAGGGATGATTTGAGGACGAGGGTACGTAAGTCAAGAGTATGGGACAAACGTACCTCCGCCTTGGATCATGAAGTCCTTGATCGAACGGTGGATGATGCTGTTCTTGTAGTACAGCGGCCGTTCCGAAAGCGGAGACAGGCCCTTCTCTCCAGTGCATAGCGCGCGGAAGCTGTTGACACGGAAGAGCAGATGCGCATGTTAGATCAGGGCAAAGATTGAGCTGCGCGAGCTGAGCTGACTTTTCGCTGGTCTTGGGGGCGGTGTCGTTGTAGAGCTCGAAGATGATCCTGGTATGCTCTTTGTGTCAATGGAGCCAAATGAGTGCCACATGGCACGCTTACCTTCCAGCAGGCTGGCTGTCAATTGTAACATCGAAGAAGACGCGGGGGCGGACCATTCGTAGAGTGTGAGGTGAGGTTCAGAGCGAAAGCTGCAGCCACGCCCGCTCGCCCGCGTCCGCGTCGAAGCGTGTCTCGGGCGCTTCATTCACTGCGCTTCACGACTCGCACAAGCTCTTCGTCATTCAACCAAAACATATCCAGAATCATTCCGCTATGCGTACAAAAATACAGGTCACATCGCAAACACTTTCGTCTCTAGCAAGCTGCGAGGCTATCTGTCGGCGAAACCGATGTGAGTAGAGGGAGCAACAGCCGTATTTGACCCAAAATAGAGAAATCGCGTACCTGCTCACAGCGCCACCAGGACGACTCTCGCTGTACTGCCCATCCGTGCGCGGACGCTGCCTATTTCCTGACGCCCTCGCCCTTGGTTTCGCAGAACGCTAGTCGAAGCCCATTGAATAGACAGGCGGCGTGTACTCGAGAACATGGTTGTGGGAAAACGGCACCGTCTCATGGGGCTCCTTGGCGTTTACGGCCGTTCGAAGACATGCGTCTCCAGCAGAGAGGTACGTTCCTCATCGTCTCCCTCGCCCTTGGAATCGCTCGAGGCCTCTTCGGGTGGGCCGTCAACCCGAATTGTCAGCCCGATGAGGGGATAACTTCTTACTTCGGGGCCGATTTGCCCAGATGCCCCTTGCTTGGGATGTGCATACCGGTCACACTGTTCATATCAGGAAATGCCCAAAGGTGCTGGTAGATTTCGCGCTCAGACTGGGCTATATGTTTGCGGTCGATCTTCCAGACGTCCTTGACCCAGTCCGCGGTATCTCGCGACAGATCGTATGCGGCGAACCCTCTCGTTGGCCGATCGGCTAGCGAGGTGCCTTCGGCGTCGCGGGGTTGACCTACAAGGTATCCGAGTTGCTGCGCAGAAGGGGACTGCGCGCTCAGGACAGAAGTCGGTTCGAACCTCGGTATGGTGAGCTTGTAGACCGGCCAACCGTCCCCCATGGCGTGCTGCAAATATTTGACCAGCCACGGGAGCGCCGTGTACTTCTGCTGCACCCGACGAAGCTCTCGACCTCCTCCTCGAACGCTGGAGCCACCGTTGTGTCTTCGCCACGCTGTGCGGGAGTCACTTTCGACAGCCGGTACAGGAACGTGCCGATGACTCCAGGCTCTGCGCAGAAGTCGAATTCACGAGAGGCAAGGACACACGAGCGGTCGACGCGGATAAAACGAGCGAGACCATCTGCGCAGATGGCGATGACGAAGATGAACATACGGTAGTGGCAATCGAGGTTTCTCCTGGGGTACTGAGCGAGTACGGTCTTGAGCGTTGGGCTGTTGGCTCCAAAAACTGCATGGACCCATGGTGTGTACAGCTTGGCGGATCGTTGTGCGTAATATCACGGATAGCCAGGCGGCAGAAAAGCTGTAGATGGCATCGGCGGCTCGATGGAGCTCTCCACCGTCGATAGGGATGTCTTCTCTTCGACCGCTGCTGGAGGGACTGGATAGATGCCGATGCCTGACCACAGCGTGGTGATCGTTCTCCATACCTCGTCCGACACAGGCGTAGGGTGGGACAGATGATTCACATGCGCTACTATTCCTGATAGATCGCATTCACAGAGCGTCGGGTTGATCTCTTTCGTCTGCAAAGCGCCGAGTGACCCATTGCATCTCAACCCAAGTGCCACCGTCGACGTACCAGACTTTGATACATCTGGCGGCGCTAAGGTGGCTTATTGAGCTGCCATGGCGTAAATACTGTGGCATCGGGGGGAACCGCTGAAAAGCCACAGACAGCCGTCCAGGTGTCGAGGGTGAGCTCTGGCCAGTGCTCCATATCGAGGTGTCTGCAATCGAGTCGCAAGTTGCTAGCGGGTGGTATACGCGGAAAATTGTCCTAATGTACTGTATATAGCAGAATGGCCTCGCGATGGAGTCGTACTAGATACTGGATGACGTCTGCAGCAAGAGGCTTCGTTCCTTCTCACCGACCGAGCAGATCTTCCGGGACGCACTCAGCACACGGTCCGGGGCGTCGCGCAACCTCTGGCGTTCAGCTCAGCAGGCACTGCACTGCAGGCAGATGCTTCAGCTCCGTCGCGATTGATTGTCGTGTCCACAAGGAGAAACTGCACGAAGGCTTGCTTGCAAATACGAGTCGTATGCGTGCAATACTGAGAAGATGACCGTAGGAATCCGTCTTACAGCAGCGTCAGGGAGACACAATTCTTCAGAGATCATTGCCTTGTGTAGTCGTCCATGTCTTGGCCCAATCGTCCCGTATCCCAGCGAGGGAGAGGTGGTTGTGGGCCGGTCCGGTGCTCCGGACGATCGCGATTGGATGGCTTGGTGTGTTTGGCGCCGGTGCCTGCCCCGCTGCCGTCCTGTTTACGCTCTGCGGGCAGCAGCCGGGGCAGTGGCTGGCATTTCCATTGAGCTTTCGTTCCGCTGCGAAAAAGACACACACTTGGCATCGCGAGACCGGCTCACTCGCGGACGCGGAGAGGTCGGAGAGAGAAGCGAACCGCTAACGGACGTCGGTAACCCGTCCAGTGAACCCCATGCGTCCGTCGCCATGTCTCCGACCCCCTGCGCCCTCTCCTCATTCTCTCTCTCTCCCTCTCTTTCGCCCCCCTCTCCCTCTCTCCGTCCCACCCTCGCTCTCTTTCTCCTTTCTTTCTCTCGGCGGCTTCAGTCTCCTGTCTCCTCTACCGGAGCGCGCACTCCCATCGGTCTCCGTTCTCCCGGATCGATAGAACTCGCGCTCTGACGCCGTCTTTCTTATATCTCCCTCCCCCGACCCTGCGCTCTTTCTCTTCGTCCTTCCTCGCGCGTCGGCTCCCGCAACACGCCCGTTCACGGCCCCTTTTGTTTGGAACACCCAGTGAATGAGGAGCAGCATCATGGCCAGGCCAGGCCGATCTGCACGCAGAATCGGCGGCAGCAGCCACAGATATAGCGCCGTCGTCCTCGGTGGTGAGTCCGTGCGCACGTACCTCAGCGCGCGAACTGCAATTCCAATTGCCATGTCTTCGCCGCAGCTGGCGGCGTCGGCAAGTCCGCTCTTGTCATGAGATACGGCAAAAACACCTTCGTCGACCAGTACGACCCCACTATCGAAGGTCTGTCCTCTACCCGCGCTCCGCGGCTGTCCTCCCGGCCCTCGAGTTGACGCGTACGTGCATGCGCAGAGGAGTATGAGGTCACGGTCGAGTACGAGGGCAAGCGCAGCTATGTGAGTCGCGGTCGTTCCTCGGAGACGCGTGCCCCACAGCGTGACGCGACGCGCCGTGCAAAGCTCGAGATCGTCGACACCGCCGGCGTCGAACAGTTCACAGGCATCAACGAGAGCTATATCCAGGTGCGTACGCTGCTCCCGCTAGCTTGTGTCCGCCCTACTGAACGCCCGCGCCACAGAGAGGTCAAGGATTCGTGCTCGTGTTCAGGTACGTTCAAGTGTGCGCGCACGAGGAGCGTGCATCTCATTGCGTTTGTAGCTTGACCCAGGAAGCAAGCTTGAGGGATGTCGACCATATCCGCCAGCAAATATACCGAATCAAGGGCGGGGAACAGGTGCGCATTGTCTGTCCACTTGCGCGGTGTACCACTCAAACTCTCCCAGGACATTCCGATCGTCGTGGTAGGAACAAAGATGGACCTGGTCAGTGCCGTCGTCCCTACATGCCATTCCCCGCTCATGCGCGCGCAGACCGGCGAGCGCGAAGTCTCAAGCGAGACCATGCAAGAGCTCGCCGTTTCCTGGGGCCTCCCTTTTTACGAAACCTCGGCAAAGAGAGGCTGGCACGTGAACGAGGTCTTCAACCACCTCCTCGTGCATATGCGGAAACGATACCCGAACGGCGTCCCGAAGAGCAAGAAGCGGCGGAGGGAGCAATGCCTCATCATGTAGGCCTCCCGCGCCCGTGCTCGCCCCCCAGCCTCCCGTCTAGTCTGCGCACCCGGACACTGCCGTACCCTACGCACGCGGACTGCGCCTTTCTAGTCTCTTTCCCCACCCAGAGCCAGCGGACTCACGCCCTCTCTCTACCGTACCGATTTCGTTTACTTTACGCTTCACGCCCCGACCGCAGCCGCTCCTTACCGCCCTCACGCCCCCGATTACTACATATACGCGTACATACTAATACCCGCTCTCGCCACGCTTTCGCGCTCGCGCTCACGATCACTCGTATTACATACGCCGGTACCGCACTCACTGTTTAGTAGCCCGTGGTAATTGTTCGGATTCGCTTGGTATACGTCTAGCAGCTGCACTGTTTCTTTAGCCGTCTCTCCCCCGCGTACGTTACAGCCCATGGACCTTGGTTAGATATAACAAACTCGTGTTGACGACAGTCATACTAGAGCAATGCGGCAGCGTGGTTCGTGTTCGAGCGTTGCTGGGAACGGGCACGGACACGCTGTTGATTGATCACTCCGAGGAGGTTCTCGAGAGCGCTACCGCAACAACGCGAGTAGCCATAGACAATATGAATATTTCGTTCTGTAGAGTGTATACGACGAGTCCGAGGCCCTTGACTGAGGACGTCATGCTGCCACCCATCCGGGACAATAGAGTGGTTCTGCAGTTGGGAAAAGTCGCTCTCCACAGGCCAACTGTGGCGAGTTTACCAGTGGAAAGTGGAGGCGGGCAAAGTCACTTTTCCCGTCTGCAGAATCACTCTAATGCCGCTGGACTCTCCGACGGCTACGCGGTGGATCGCACCACATCACTGCACTTCTCTGACTGGGCTGCTAGATGGCTGCATGCAGAAAGATTTCGGCTGGAGCGACCAGCCACTGGCAATTGCCTGTTCCTTCCATACCACCATTTTGGCGGCAAACGCGCGGGACTTACTCGCCATTGCAGCAATGGCGCGAGCTTCGAGATCAAGCGCATGCGCCGCCTCGCTCATTTCTCCTGCCTCGGCCATGAGAACGGGTGCAGCCCTAAGAGCGGTTGCACCGCGCTCGGGCCTGGCAGCATCACGGGCCTCAGCTTCGAGGACGGTCGCGTCGGTCCTGAGGCCTGAGCGTCTGCGCCTCGGTCTCGAGTATGTCTGCGTTGAGACGCTCTGCGTAGGCCGCGCAGCGCACGGCCTCGTACTCTGCGCGAATGGCATAGACGATGGAGCGCTGCGCGTCTTCGACCGACAGTATCTCACTGATGTGCTGGCTGAAAGCTGTGGATAGGCAGAGAGAGGATTTGGTGTACTCTTGAGAGGATTGTGCTCCGTCCTGTTGTTCCTGAAGGCTTTGTGAGCATTCTGTACAGCGATATGTCTTCGGCGTCGCGACATAGCGCTGTGTCAATGTTGGGACATGGACGCGATGGCCGAGCGGACACCGGATCCGGCACCAAGTGGACGGGCGCCAATCAGAGCACGGGGACGGAGCGGGGGCTTACGTAACCGGAGCCTTCGAGTTTTGCGCTGAGCAAGCGCCGAGCCGCACATTTCTTGTCTCTTTCCCTCATCTCGTCCCCCGCGACGTCCCTCCCCCAAGACCCTTAGATTTTCTTTCCTCCCTCTTCTTTCGCTCTTTTTCCATCATGGTGCGTTCATGGCTCTTCTGACAGCATATATGCGCCATTTGGAGGTAAACATGCTCATTGTTTGACATTGTAGAGCTACGGTGGTGGCTACGGGGGCGGTTATGGCGGTGGTTACGGCGGCGGAGGCGGAGGCTACGGTGGTGGCGGTGGAGGAGGCTACGGCGGCGGTGGCAGCGGCGGCTGGGGAGGCGGATACGACTCCCACGACCGCATGAGCAACCTCGGCGGCGGCCTCCGCACCGTCGACTGGAGCACTCAGAAGCTCGCCCACTTTGAAAAGAACTTCTACGTCGAGGACAAGCGTGTTGCCGCACGCAGCGACCGCGAGATCGAGGAGTTCCGCAAGAACAAGGAGATGAAGGTCCAGGGCCGCAACGTGCCCCGCCCCGTCACCTCCTTTGACGAAATCGGCTTCCCCGAGTACATCATGAGCACCATCCGCGCCCAAGGCTTCCCCAACCCAACTCCCATCCAGTGCCAGGCGTGGCCTATGGCGCTCAGTGGTCGCGATGTCGTCGCTATCGCCCAGACGGGTTCTGGAAAGACTATCTCATTCGCGCTCCCTGCCATGCTTCACATCAACGCGTGAGTGTTTGCCCAATTCTCTGGGTGTCACGGTTTGCTAACTTTCGCCCCGTAGGCAACCCTTGTTGTCTCCTGGCGATGGTCCGATTGCGCTTATCCTCGCGCCAACTCGTGAGCTGGCTGTCCAGATTCAGCAAGAATGCACCAAGTTTGGGTATGTTGGGCTGCCTGCCCTAATGAGCGCTCCATGCTGAAACGTTGCCGTAGCTCCAACTCCCGCATCCGTAACACCGCAATCTACGGAGGTGCGCCCAAGGGCCCTCAGATTCGTGACCTCCAGCGTGGTGTCGAGATTGTCATCGCGACGCCTGGTCGTCTGATTGACATGCTCGAGTCGGGCAAGACGAACCTCCGTCGCGTCACCTACCTCGTCATGGACGAGGCCGATCGTATGCTGGACATGGGTTTCGAGCCCCAGATCAGGAAGATTGTTAGCCAGATCCGTCCAGACAGGCAGACGCTGATGTTCAGTGCCACTTGGCCAAAGGACGTGCAAAAGTTGGCGAATGTTTGTACCACTTTGCTTGATCAACCAACTACCTGGCGCATCAATGCTAACGCGCTCATTTCAGGACTTCTTGAAAGATTTCATCCAGGTCAACATCGGCTCCATGGAGCTCACGGCCAACCACAACATCCAGCAGATCGTCGAGGTCGTCAGCGACTTTGAGAAGCGTGCGAAGCTTATCAAGCACCTCGACCAGATCAGCCAGGAGAACGCGAAGGTGCTTATCTTCGTCGGCACCAAGCGTGTCGCAGATGACATCACGAAGTACCTCCGTCAAGATGGATGGCCCGCCCTGGCCATCCACGGAGACAAGGAGCAGTAAGCATCTTCATGTTCTCATGAGAGACTACGATGCTGACACTTCCCGTAGGCGTGAGCGTGATTGGGTCTTGGGCGAGTTCAAGGCTGGACGATCGCCCATCTTGATCGCTACTGATGTAGCATCTCGTGGACTTGGTACGTTTCTCATCTCTAACAAGCGCTGCGACCGTATGGTGCAGCAGCACGACAAGCGCCGACTACGGCGGGAGTGCTGTTGTCTCCTACAACGACGGTGGTCGAGATGTTCGTTTAGGTCGTGGGTACGTCACCGAGGCAAGACAGGCCAGGCATCAAGAGCGCGCACCGAGTCACGGCGGACTCCCTCCTGATCATCGCACAGCTCCCTCTGACCCTCGACGTGGACCCGGCTGCCCGCGCTCATGATGGGCGCGACGCAGTTTGTGCGGGTAACTATAGCATGAACATTCACATTGTTCCTGGTATGGTACCGTAGTGGTTACGGACTTGGTAGCAGCGGATCGTGGGACTCAAGCGTTCGCCCCCTTGTCGACGGACTCTGCGCGCACAAGACTTGCCTGTCTCTAGCTCGGACGGTTACCGCCTAAGCCTGGCCACCAGCGTTGCGTTTCTGGGTGGCCGAGGTGACCTTTTGACGGACAGCGTAGACCGACTGAGCGCGACCCTCCGCTCTCCGGGGCGGTCGTGCTCTCGTCGTGGTTCGCGTCGGAGCGCTTGTGGTCTCCGTTCCGAGGGCTGTGTTATTGACCGTGTCCCTTTCTCCTCTCTTCTATATGCGATCATCCCCTGCATTGGCTCCGTCTTGCGCTCGGATCGTGCGTGCTCTCTTGCGATCATTCACTCGCTTGTTGGGCTGCTCGTCTTTCCGCGCACAGACGTGAAGGACGTCCGTTATGTCATTGTGAGTTCCCTTCTCCGATATCGTCATGCGACCCAAGCTGACTGTTACGCCACTAGAACTATGATTTCCCGAACAACTGCGAAGACTACATTCATCGGATCGGTCGTACAGGAGTGAGTCCCCTGTTGTTGGGTCGTTATTCGCATTACTGACGCCAGAAATTAGCGTGCTGGCATGAAGGGCACGTCCTACACCTACTTCACCACCGATAACGCCAAGCAAGCACGTGAGCTCATTGGCATTCTGCGGGAGGCGAACGCGACTGTTCCTCCCCAGCTCGAAGAGATGTCAATGTTCGGCGGTGGTGGCGGCGGCAGGAGTGCGTTTTCTATCTTGACAAAGTCAATTCAATCAGCTCACCACTGACTGCAGGTCGCTACGGTGGTGGTGGCCGGGGCCGTGGCGGAGGTGGCGGTGGCCGCTGGGGCGGAGGGGGCGGCGGCGGCGGCGGTGGACACGATAACGGGTACGGTGGGCGGAACAACGATCGGTGGTAAGGCTACGGTCGTTCGTTCTTTTCTGCCTGCTCGTCTCTTGTCTCTCGTTATCGGACGCGCCCGAGGCCGTGTCCGCTGTTATGCCGTTCATGTCGTGTCGCCCGTTGTGGCCGCTGTTGGACTTGCGCTGTAAAGCCTGATATCCGTGGCGGTGTCAGTAGTAATATGTTGTCTGTCGCATGCATTCTTTTAGAGTTGCAGCTTGTAATTGCATCATCCGCGTTCGCATGACTTGATCACCGTTGTCCGCGTGCACATGAGAGCCCTCATGACAAAGCGCCTCGCTCGCACCTCGATGTACTCGTCGGGGATACGATATCGTCGCCCAGTTCTTTCTTTCTGTCCACTATGTCGGTGAGGACTCGAGTTGTCATTGGTTTTCCATGCAGACACGTTCACTCATGGCTGTCTGTACGTACGCAGTCCACGATTGCGAAGCAAACGCTGCTCGTTGGCGGCATCCTCGTCAACGTCTTCTCCCAGCCCGACGCGGCGACGCCCACCGACCCGGTGAACATCCTCTTCTTCCTGCACGGCCGCACGAGCAGCGCGGACGCACTCGAGCCGCAGGCCCGCGCGATTCTCGACGGCGTGCACGCGCGCCGCAAGGCCCTTGCGCCGGGGGCGAAGGCGGACGATTTGATTGTGGTCACTTTCGTGAGTCGGTGGATGGGTGGGTGAGACTGGGGGGAACTGTGGAGGCTGATATATCGCGCGCGCGCAGGACCACCGGAACCACGGGACGCGGCTCGTGGACGAGCTCGCGAACTGGCACTGGACGGACGACCCGAAGACGACGAACGTCCGGCACGCGTACGTCCAGAAACGCCTGATATCTGCGCTGTGCAGGCACTCGGATGAGCTAACGCGTGGGGCATGCGAAGGCTGGACATGTACGCGATCCAGTGTGCGTCCCGCGCCTCCCGACGTGGCACTCATCTCATGCGTGTACGTACTGACATCGACGACCCGCAGCGGGGACTGCGCGGGACGTGTCGTACTTGATCGACTTCCTGCCCGCGTACCTCTTCCCGAACGCGGAGCGGACTGTCGCGAGCTGGCTCGTGGCCGGCATCAGCCTCGGCGGGCACTCGACGTGGATCGTGCTCCGGGACGGTGCGCACGCGCACGCTCTGTCGCCTGGATGGAGTGCGCGGCGCTGACTTTGTCCTGACCGATCCGCAGATCCGCGGGTGAAGCTCGGAATCCCGATCATAGGTGCGCCCTTTCGGCCCCAGGTACTTGTGAATAGATGACGGGAATCAAAGGTGACACGGGGCCGCGGCAGGGTGCCCGGACTATCTGAAGCTCATCCGGCCGCGCGCGGAGGCGGTCGGGCTCGCGTTCGGCCCGCCGTACTTCCCCGCGACGCTTGTCGAGTACGTGCGCGCGCACGACCCCGCGGCGGCGCCGCACACTGCGAGGGAGGGGAACCCGTTTTGGGGAAAGAGGGTGCTCGTGCTGTCGGGTGGTGCGGACGAGATTGTGCCGTGGCGCGCGTCGGAGGAGTTTGTGGGGGAGCTGGAGGTGGGCGAGGGGCGGGAGGGAGGAGGGAGGAAGGAGGTGCTGGTTGAGGAGGGCACGGGCCATGCGTTCTCGGAGGGGATGCTGGAGAGGGCGGTGGAGTTCTTGTGGCGGGAGGCGCTCGTGCGGTGAGCTGCTTGCAAGTCAGTCAAAGGAAGGTTGTATGTGTGTACTGTAGCATGGACGCTGTGTGTATGTGGATGAGGCTGCAAAGGTGCTGATGCATAGGCTTGACTGCCCGGATATGATAGTGTACATCGTCGTGATATCGTACATCGCCCGATCTGACCTTCCACTCTCTGGTATCTACTTCTCTGAGTAGACGGTCAGCAACCGGACGATCCCGCGGGTTCGGGGATGGACTCACTCGGTCCGAGCTTTAGCCACTTGGGATACTTGCGCTCGCCCCCGCTCTCGTCCTTGCCTGCGCCGGCGGAGCTGGAGTTGGCGGCGCGTGGGCGCGCCTTGCCCCTGTCCTTGTCCTTGTCGTCCGCGGGGTCGAATGCGGGCGGGGCGGGGAAGTCCTCCGCGCGCGCGAGGATGGAGGCGTCGAGTGGCGCGGGCGCATCTGGGTCTGTCGAAGAAGGGTTTAGTGACATGATGAGAGGGTTGATAGGTTGGGGGGAGAGGCGGGAGGGACGTACGGTCAAAGCGGTCGTCGTCGAACTTGATCATGAGCACGGTGGAGGGCGCGAAGCCGAGGTCGGCGAGGTCGAGGTCGCGCACGTTGGGGTCTGACACCTTGTACTCGCGCTTAGGCGGTGACTGGTCTAGTGCGGCGCGCACATGTCAGTACATGGCGAGTGGCGAGGCGAGGGACGGGGGAAGGGAGAAGGTGGGGACGTACAGAGGACGAACTTGATGGGCTTGACGTCTTCGCGGAGGGAGCTGCGTACGAAGGCGTAGACGGCCTTGATCTTGTCTGTAGATGGGAAGGTGCGCTCTAGCACACTCCGATCTGCGAACTTTACGCGGATGGTGGTCTTTGCGAGGGCGGGGAAGACGACAAGGAGATGAGAGGGCAGGCGAGAGTCTGTGACGATGAACGAGACATACCTGTGGCCAGCGAGCTTTGCGCTTCTTGGCCTCTGCCTCGCGCATGGCCGCGGTGCGGAGGGGCGCGTTCTGGAGGGCATCTCGTCGGGCGGCGAGGGAGGCTTGCTGGGCGCGGACGTCTGCGGCGGTGACGTCAAAGTAACTGTCCGGTAGATCGCCTGTGTGTCCAATCGTCCACACAGGTAGCACAGAAGGATACGGTGCGTTTCGGCAGATTTAGAGCGATCATTGGTGAGATGTAGGTCGGCGGGGGAAAGGGGAGGAGACCGACATACTGCGAGGCTGCTGTGCGGTTGTGGGCGCGCGGAAGTACCGGAACGCGGGCTTTTCGGGTGCAGCAGATGTTGACTGAGACGTTGGTGCAGCAGAGGGGGTACTTGTGCTCGTCGAGTCAGCCATGAAAGTCAGAAACAAAACAAGGAGCAGAAGATGAGTGGGAGCGCAGTGGCTTGCAGAGAGTAGTCTCCCCTAGGAAGTGCAAGTACGACGGCCGTTTGGCCAGGATAGAAATGGACTTTGATGCGTGTGTATCAATAGCTTGCGGTATAGTGGTCAATGTTGTTTGCATTGTACTACACGTCTGGGGTTCAATCCTCCAATTTGTGTTATTTGGTTTGCGCGGTTTTTCCGTGTTTGCACGCGCGTTGCCGAGCGCTGATAACACAGCCATTTTTCCCAGCGGACCCTTTCCTCTCCCCTCTCCACTTCCCTGTCTCTCCGCTGAGCACGCACAAGGCGATGCACGCCTGTCTTCAAAGTACCGTGAAGACCCACGCTGCGGTAGGAGGTCAAAACTATGCTCTCATCGACACGGTTTTGGTCTTCGGCGCATGCGGTAGGCGTTTCCCAGCAGACCAAGACTTCGATGCCAGGGTTAGGTAGAGTGATGTGCAGTTGCCCGCCTACCAACGGCACACACCTCCATAACCTGCGGAATGTCATGTGGTAGATACCTTCAATCAGGAATCGGATACCATTTCTTGACGCCGTGACGGACCAATTTTGGTGTGAGCCGACTAATATATTGGAAAGTCGCTATCAACTTCGCGCGCCCAAGCGCGGAGACCTCCTACCAAGTCCTTCAGTACGCCCCCTTTCCCGGCGCGCTCGAGAGCGTCGACCGCCAGCTGCGAGTCGTTCCCGAGCCTGCAAACAACATAGATCTCAGGTGTATCTCCACTCTCGCTGAGCTCCGAAGTGGACTGGTTCGGATCGGCCAGTAGCTCCTTTATGGGAACGTCTGGAGACCGAGATGAGAACGCTAAGCTTGATACTTGAGCAGATACTCACTGATAGAACCTGACAAGTGACAAATGCCAAACTCGGTGCGCGGCCGTACGTCCAGTATGCAGACGGGTCGCCCTGCGTCCAACGTCTCCTTGAGCTCTCGCGCGCGGATGCGGTGCTGCGAGTCACCGTCGACGAGGCCGCGGGACACCCAGTCTGGCCGCTCCCCGCCGCAGAACGCGACATAGTCCGTCTGCGCAATCGTGCCGGCCTTCTCGCCCTCTATCCCGCAAGCGGGGCACGTCGCCCTACGTGCCCGGAGCTTCACACTCCGGAATGGCGGGACGCTGAGAGCAGAGTACATCAACAGCGAGGGCTTCCCGTCTGTGTGCGTTTCAGCCACTAGGCGACAGACAGACGAGTACAAGGACATACCGTGAAGGCCGGTGATGATCTTAATCGCTTCGAGGGCTTGCAGGTTCCCAATGACCCCTGTGACGGCTCCTAGTACGCCGAGCTCTTCGCAGGAGCCAATGAGCTCTGGGGCAGGCGGCTTCGGGAAGAGACACCGGAAGCAGGGTCCCCTGGTCGCGTCGCACTCCTGCCCGTCCGCTGGTGGTCGGAGCGGAAGGTTGTATGCGCACAACTGGCCCTCGAATTGCTGCGCTGCACCGCTGACGAGAGGCTTGCCGAGCCGGACGGCGGCGTCGGAGAGGAGGTAGCGTGTGGGGAGGTTGTCGGTGCAGTCGAGGATGAGGTCGTACGGTGCGAGGAGCTCTGCAGCGTTGGTTGAGCTGAGGGCGGTTGTGTGGGTGTGTACTTGTACGCGTGAGTTGATGCTGCGGTGGGTCAAAGGGGAGTGCGAAAGGTAGGATGGTGCTGGCGCACGTACTTTCTGATGGCTTCTGCGGCTGAGAGGACCTTGGGCATGCCGACTCTGGCTTCGGTGTGTAAGATTTGCCGCTGCAGGTTGGACATCTCAACCGTGTCGTGGTCGACGATACCGATAGTGCCTATGGTACGCTGGCCGTCAGTCGAATAGTTTTGAAAGGCTGATAGACAGGCAAAGCATTCACCAACGCCTGCGGCAGCGAGGTATTGGAGAGCGGGGCAGCCGAGGCCGCCTGCTCCGATGACCATCACCGAGGCTTTCTGCAATTTGACTTGTCCTGTTCAGGGTGAATACGATGTGCTATATACATGAAGGAAAGGCCGCCGACCTTGTAGGCCAAATCCTTGCAAAATCATCTGTCTGCCATAACGGCGATAATCCGCTGGAGGGAGCTGTGGCTGGGGCTCAACAGAGGAGGAGGCCATCGGGAACGACTTTCCTCAGCTGTAGAATGGCAATACAGTCAGAAGCGCGTTGGTACCAGGAAAGAGAGACCATGTCCGGAAAAGCCGGGAGACGAGTGCGCAGATCCGGATCTCGATCTGCTTTGTCGGCAAACGCGATCGTCCTTTGCGCGCTTCGCCTTGTCCGCATCTCCCACCAGCGACGACGACGACCGCGTCCTCCCAGCATCCTAGCCACGGTCATCTTGTTTGTCTGCTTGAAAGTTGACGCGTTATACGCCTCCCGACGCGCGCACCCACCGGCGCGGACCAGCATGGCTAGTGCCAGTGGTATCGCACCCATGCCCACCGTAGCAGTCGCAGCGCGTCGTCGGCTCGCGCAGCCCGCAACCGTCGGGATCCTCCCCCCGGGGTCTGAAGGGGCTCCTGTTATCTACCCCGGTACGCATATGCTTGCTCCAGCCACACAGCCTACCTCACTCTCCAAACCTTCTAGGGAAAGCACCGCCAAGGCTCCCATGGCCGGACATTGGCCACCTCGCCAAGTGGTCCGTGTCCTCCTTCAAGTTTGGTTTTGGACCCGAGTGTCTCACAGACGACGACCCGGATACATTTTGGCAGTACGTCGCGTTTCCTCCTGCTCACCGCTCTTTGTCTCCCTTCCCGGCTCGCCTGATTTGGCGGCTGATGCTCACACAGTAGCTCTAGTTCCGACGGGCCGCAGCCGCACTTTATCACCATCGAGTTCCCCCGGAAGGTGTCCGTGCAGGTGCGCTCGTCTCTGCCCGGTGATCGGCGGGT
Organism: Trametes elegans; assembly: GCA_022606155.1. NCBI lineage: Eukaryota > Fungi > Basidiomycota > Agaricomycetes > Polyporales > Polyporaceae > Trametes > Trametes elegans. Next base: position 14,674 of record JABYQO010000054.1, on the reverse strand, counting down.
GGCTCACGCGCGCTGCAGAAAGTGTCGATATATCTTAGCTACCCCCTGGACGACTCGTACACGCCTGCGACGATTAGCGTGCGCGCGGGGATGGGGACGGTGGATATGCAGGAGCTCCGCTTGATCTCGGTGGACAAGCCGAATGGGTGGGTGACGTTCGACGTGTGCATGGAGCCGAGCGAGGATGGGGATGGTTTGTGAGTACCGTGCGCGCTCATGAACATCGCTGCCCGTGCTCACGCCTCTGGCAGCAAACACATCGATGTGTATGTGCTGCAGATCCACATTGTGAACAACCATATGAATGGCAAGGACACGCATGTGCGTGGTGTCAAGGTCCTCGGACCTCTTGAGTGCGTCCTGGGTCGTTTTCATATCGATGTGGCTGCTGACCGTGCGTGCAGGCAAAAGTTGAAAGCATACGAGGAGCCCTTTCCATTCGTCAACCCGGCGTTCAAGATGTTTGAGTGTGTACGGTAGCAGTACTGTAGCTGTAAGACATGTAAGATAAGGCGGACTGTCGTGTAGGATATCTGGCATTTGACATATGTACACTTTGGTTTTGTGTGGAACAGTCTCATTGACGGCGCGCAGGCAGCGTGAAAATCCGTGCAAATCAATGGGGCGCAGCGAAAACACTTGGCGTTTTATTCAGCCACAGACGCGTCGCGCGCACGGGATGCGCGTTTTTCCCTCTGACTTGATCGCGACTCTCATCTTTCCGACCTTCTACCTCCTTCGCCCTGAACAGCCTTGCGGATGGAGAGCGGCAACGCAGAAGCTGGACCTTCGACGGTTCACGAGATACGGATCACGAATCATGGCAAGATCGCAAGCTGGGTGTCGTTCGCGCTTCAGCACCTCCAGGTCCGTACCGCTCTCAGTAGACACTGGGGGACTCTCTGACGGTCGAGGGTGGTGCAGAAGTACGAGGACAGACCGCTAGTGTTGCACACGCTACCCGCTGCCAAAGGAAAATTGCCTGCAAGAGCGGGGGCAGCATCCGCTGAAGAGCCGCCTTCCAAGTCCCCGCGCGCGATGGCGGGGAAGCTGCCTCCCTCCATGGCGACGATCCCGCGCCTGGTATCGGTCGTGGAGATTATCAAGCGAGAGTATCTGAAGACGATAGACCCTACGCTCGCGGAAGCGGGCTGCCTATCTGGGCTGCACCAGTACAACGAGATTGGGGACGTGGAGGACGGAGGGTATGTGGAACGTGGAGAGGACGAAGAGGCACGGATGGAGTCGCTGGCACGGGCTCTGCAGGGCAAAAACCAGTGCGTGCCTCGCTCGTTGTTCTGCGCAGCGTGCTGAGCGGGAGTCGCAGTCTGAAGCAGAAGAAGATTGCATTTATGCGGGTGACGTTGAGTCGGAAGGAGATCCCAGCGCTGGTCAGGAACGGGGCAACGTGCGGGATGGTTTCATTCGAGCCTTGACTGGCACACGCTCACGACAAGGACAGATACCAGCCGCCGTCGGTGCGGAAGCTGAGCAAGTCTGCCCGCGCCCGGTTGAAGAAGAAGGGGCGGGTGTATCATAGTGGCTGATTACACGTGACAAGGGGTTAATTATTGTATTACATTACCGGTGACAAGGGTTAGTTATCGTGTAAACCAAGGTTGCCCGAATGGGATGTTTGTCCGGACCAAACAAGAGGGCGTTGGCTCCGACGACGAGCGGATCGTCCTGCTCGAGCCCCGACCGTCCCCACACAGCGCCGCCCCTCCCTCTCCCCGCCCGCCTCGCCACACAACGCTTGCTCGTCGCCGTGCGCGCCTCTCTCCACATCGTCGACGCCACTCACATCTGCTCTCGACGTCCTCTCGGTCGTGGTTGATCTCCGGCTTGCTTTAAAAAGCTCGGACGCCTGCGCCTCCGATGGCTCGTCGCACCACCACACCCGCCACACCCGCCCCCGCCGCCCCTCTCCCGCCCGCCCCACGCGACATCGCATCCCTCGCCGAGTCCGACCCCCAATGGGCCGCCAACCTCCACACGCTCCGCACCCACTGGAAGTGGGCCAACTTCTCCCAGTTCTTCTACACCTTTGCCCCCCTCCTCAACATGCCCGACGTCTTCCTCGCGGTCAGTCCCCTTTCGCGGTCGTATCGAGCGTGTTATACGTGTCATTTCATCCCACGCACCCAACACATGTCTCATCGCTCCTACTGACGCGCTCCTCGCCACCCAGGACGTCGAAGACGACCTCGCCCGCGGCACCAACCTCTATCTTCCCCGCATCATGCATAGACTCCTCTATACCCTCTCCCAAGACAGAAAGACCACGTCAGTCACCCCCCGTATCCATCAGCGCTTACTCACAGTACCTCCAGCATCGACAACTGGCAGACTACCCTCCGCCGCCAGTACCTACGCCGTGCACCTGAGCTCAACCCGATCGGCCCGGAGCCCAAGATCCCCTCTCGCGAGTCCTCTGTCACCCCATCCGAGGCTATGGACGAGGGCGCGAAGGAGGACGTCAAGGACGCTACTCCCCTAGATGCGAACCCTGCAGGGAACGCAGAGAATCCTACTGCTCACGAGACCACCGAGGGCGAGACCAAGGCCGAGTCTTCGTCCTCACCCAAGGCTGAACCGCAAGACGACGCCGAAGTCCCTGCCAAATCCGACAGCGATCAGAAGCCAAAGGAGGAAGAGCCGGAGGAGAGCAAGGACTGGCTCGATCTCCCCATGCTCGCAAAGCTCGACTCCCTCCAGCTCCTCACTGACTGGCAGTTCCACAATCCATACAAGGTCCGGCAGCTGATGAAAGATGACGACGACACCGCCAATTGGGTACGGGCTTCCCTTCCTTGATGCCACTCCTCTTCCCTCACACTCCTCATCCAGCGAATCGAACCTATCGGCTACGACGCGAAGACCAATGCATACTGGCTCATCGGACGTCCGTTGTCTTCCCTCTCTCACGCTACAACCCATTGACGATGTCATCTCCTTCAGCGGACAGGCTATGGATTCAGCGTGTCCCTCCAAAGCCTCCCAGGACCCGTAATCTCAAGCGCAAACGCCCCGCAGCCAAGAAGGTGGTTGCAAAGCCTTCCACGAGCAGGGCTGTCGAGTCTTCGGAAGAGGAGGATGACGAGCCTGCGATCCGTATTAAGTGCACGCGTACACAGACACGATCCTCCCGGCCACAAGCCAACGGTCGTGCTACTCGTGCTTCCCGCCGATCGACACGAGCGTCGTCTCCCGCACCCGATTTGAGCTCTCCAGGGAAGAGCACCCGCGCCGCAAAGGTGCAAGCCAACAAGAAGCTCGACTTGCAGGCGAAGGAGCTCGCCGAGTTCCAGCGACAGACTGCGCAACTGAAGGCCAAAGCCAACTCCAGTCCTCGCGCGACCCGCAAGGCGGCGCGGAGCCCCACCAAACGAGCTATGGGCACCCGCGTGAGTGCTCGGCTGCGGCGGTCGACGCGAGGAACCCCGGACGAGGACGATGATGAAGATGACGACGAGTGGCAGCAGGTGCCTGACGAGTGGTTGCAGGAGGACGCTCCCTCCACCCGTCGGACGAGTGCGCGTACCCGTGCAAAGGGGAAAGCGCGAGCTGTGGAGGACGACGAAGATTCCCCGGATGACGCCGCGGATAGCGTGCCAGGTGGAGACACGGACGGCGCTGGCGACCAGGACGCTGAGACTGCTGACAAGGACACTGAGGCTGCTGTAGATGCAGAGGGTCATGATCTGTTGCAGAAAGCAGGGCTGGAGAGCGACGCTGACAGCGAGTTGACGGACCTCTCAGACGATCAGTCGGACGAGGATGCTCAAATGACCGAGGCTGACGTCCCGGAAGAGCGCCCCGTACGGACGCGGAGGACACGGGGACGTGGCGGTAAGAGCGTCGGCGGACGGCGAACATCCGCCAGGCAGCGTGGTCGCCCCGCACGAGGGCGAGCTCAGCAGACGAAGCGCGTAGCCAGGGACGAGGCATCACCCGACCCCGACCCCGAGCCTGAGGCAGAAGCCGTGCCTGAACCCGTAGAAAAGCACGAGGACGAGCCTCCTGTGCCTGCGTTGCCGGCAGACTTTGTCGAGTGGGAAGCGGTACGTGCCTGTATTGCTGTGCACGCTCCTGATCAATATGATGTTAACAATCCTGCTGTAGATTGCGGTGACGTTGCCGGAATGGGAGCACGTTGCTGACAGGTTCGCGAACGCGACGCATTATCTCGAGAAGGCCCTGTACAAGGTACTCTCGCAGAGCGTCGTCCCGTACGTCGTGGAGGAGATGAAGGTACGCATCTCGATGTCCTACTTGGCACTTCCGTTGCTGATGGAGAGATTTACAGGAGCACGAGAAGCGCCGTCGCATGGAGGAAGCCATTGTGCATCGGAAGCGCTCCTCCCGCATCGCCATCAAGGAGAGCGAGAAAGAAGAGGCTCGGCTGGCCGCGAAGCGTAAAGCTGAGGAGGACGAGAAGATGGCGCGTGCCCGCCGCCAGGAGGCTCGTCTGAAGAAAGAAGAAGCCGAGCGGACCAAGCGGGACCGCGCACGCGAGCAACGGCGCAAGGAACGGGATGAGCGGGAGGCCAGAGCACGCGCAAAAGCCGAACGCGCCGCAAGGTGAGTTGGCCTGCTCGGGTACTGGTGCGCCTGGCTCATCCGCGTGCCTTGGCGCCGTAGCAAGGACGTCTCGACTTCTGCCGCGCGATCGACCGCTACGCCGACGGTGAACGGCACTCAGGCGTCGTTGTCGTCCGTTCAACCGAGTCGTGTCGTCACGCCTAGTGGTGCCCGCTCGCAAGACTGGATCTTGGATTGCGAGATCTGTCATAAGCAGGGAATCAACGTGGTAAGCTGCCTCTCACAGTTGAATGTTGCTCGGCGCTCACGACTTCTCAGGATGATGGGCTCGCGATGGTTTCATGTGGATCCTGTGGCCGGTGGCAACATATCCCATGCCATGACCTCAACGACCAGCGATCTGGTCGACCACGCCGGAACTGGGAGGACCAACAGTTTTACTGTGCTCGCTGCCGTCAGCGCGCTATGAACGGCGGCTCGTCGTACGGTGCTCACCAGCCTCACGGCTACTCACAGCATCATTCTCAACACAACTGGCCAGAGGCGGGTCGCTCTGTGCAATTGCACAAGCCCCCAGGCATGAATCAGTATGGGCAGACGTCTGACTTGCGGTACTCCCACCGCTCGCCCGTCGAGAACGGCGCAGGGTATCATTCACAGCAGCAGTACAGCTCGAATCATGTGGGGACCGCCAGCTACTCCCGTTCGTCGTATCCTAACCACGGCTTCTCCTTCCCGCATTACCAGTCCGATCACCACGCTATGCCTGCGCGCAGCACACTCCCTAGTCCGTCCCAGTCGTCGTGGGGAAACGGCAGTGGTTATCCTTCTTCCGCGGAGCATATGACGGGTCGTATGCAGTCTGCGCACTTTGTGCCCCAATATCCTCATAATGGCGGCGTACACTCCAGCAACCGGATTCCTTCAGGGTACCCGGTGAGTGCTGTAGACGGGCTGCGTCCGCGACGATAGCTGACGCATCGCTCTCGCAGAGCTCCACATCTCCGACCATCCCGCACTACCATGGCTCCCACGACACTCCCGGGACGATGTCTGCCGCTCGTTGGCCGTCCTCGTCGACGACGAACGGGTATCACTCGCCCAACGGCAGTGCGGTCCAGACCGCGGCAGAGTCGCTCGCGTTCATGCACGACACCGGCAGCCGCTACAGCGGCGGCACCTCGAGCTGGCCGCAACAGTCGTACGGGCAAGGGCAGCAGCAGCGGCACATGCATTACGCGGCGCAACAGAGCCTCTCGAGCCATCAGAGCCGGTCTTACTCCCAGGGCCAGCTCGGCGTCGACCCGCTGACGGGCCACCCGTTTCAGGCGCCGAGAGCGGAACAGCAAGTCGGGTCTTCGATGTCCAATGGGTCCTCGTTCAACTTTTCGTCGTAGTTCTGAACGGCGACACCACGGACCTCTACCTCTTGCAACCCACCCGCTCGCCCAGCTGGCGTGCGGCTGCGAAACTGGCTGTAGTTCGTTCGCCCGGGGATGGCAGGCTTTCTTGGATTGATTGACTGACGGACTCGCCCGGCTTGTATTCTCCCGTACATAGTAATATGTGTAATGGTCCCAACCCCGGCGCGTGCGGCGGCACTTTTGGGTAGCAGCGGATGGATTTTCTGTTTCCTGTTCTTTCCTCCTCTTGTTCGTATGTAGACGTAGTCACCGCTCCCACTCCTCTCTTCTGATAGTCTTGTTGCGTCGTTACCTCCACTGACGATTGAGTTCTCTTTTGTACGTCGGATGATTGGATCCTGAATCCCGGTACTGGTCAAGCTGGTTGTGTGCGGCATACAGGAGCGTAGATTGATCAGGAGTATTCTGGTTGCGACCGTAACGACGGAACGCCATCCAAAAGTTATGTTACGCGTGACATCGACGGGCGCGGCGAGAGAGTAGACGAGCGTCAGTGTGAGCGCGCATTTTCCTAACACATGTTGGGTGAGCCCGCCCACTTCAGGCTCGTATCATCCGATCTTGAACAATCGCTTCGAAGTTGGAGCCGCTTTTGCTCAAAATCGAGGCATGTCCCCACATATGTCTCGCGATGGATTCATTATCGTAACAGTCGCGGATCTTCCTCGAACAGGACCTGCCGTCTCTTGAGGATACCCCGTCACGTCCCATCTCTTCTAGAGGTGAGAGGGGGATGCTCATGGCAGCAGAAGGTGAGGATAGGGCATTATATCATATACTTCAAATCCATTGAATCTTGCGACCTCGGCGGGCGACAGCACACTGTTCACTTTTTCATCTCGGCGTCCTCCATCGTGATATCAGTGCGGGGAATATCATGATCAGACAGAAAGCAGAGTACATCCCGGGAGACTCTAGTTCTGTAGTGAGGCCATGGCAAAGTGAGAAGATCCTCGAGGGAGTTATGCCTCAAACTGAAGGATTCCTGTCGGATTTCGAACTTGCGTCAATACGCGTTGTCGCAGACGGCCCGCAACCTCACAAGCAACCTAATCGCCCGGTAACGGTGAGCACCAGTGGTTTCTGATAGTCTACTAATCCTCAGTTAGTCAAAACCTAAGACACTCACTGCTATTGTCTAGGGCACGGCTATATTTGCATCGTCGGAGCTCCTCGCGGCAATCGCGGATGGTCAGACAATTTCTCGCACTTACAAGCAAGACGTCGAGTCTTTCGGATGGGTCTTCATATACACTATGTACAGGATCAGCCTCAACGACAAGGACTACAGGTGGCAGGAACCTGCGCACTACGCGGCAATACACGACGAGTTCACGTCAATGTTTTCTGCTGCCAATAACGAGGAGATCCTGACCGCCAGAAAGAACACCATGCCAGAGGAGACTTCCTACAGAGAGGGTGTCTTTCCCGGGATCGACAACCTCTCAGATTACCTGATAATCAGACACAAGTCTTCTAACCCAAACAAACCACACCCTGCTGTCGGTGCAGCGGTCACTATCTGGATGATGCTGTTTGAACTGCGGCCCAGGTCCCGACGACGGCCTACCCGGGTGAAAGGCTTCCTCCGAGTCGCATGTTTGGAGTCCAAGAAGCCGAAAGAGCCTGGCAATGTTGCTGACGTCTTCGTGGACCCATATGGAGACAGGCTGGGACCCGCTTTGGCGCGTTTGGCCCGCAATGACCCCGGGGAAGGAGGTAGCGATCCCTGATCTGTTTTGGCGGTTCTCAGATATGTGCGTGCGAGTAGTATCGACTGTGGCATGCTGAGTGCATTGTAACCGTCTCAGACCAACTGTTTTTACATGCAATATCCAACGCTGTTTGCACCGGCACTGTACAGTCTGCTAACAAGCGACGAATGCGCGCACGGTGCAACAGTTACAAGGGATGACATGAGACATCAATGCGGAGCGCAGAGAGCATTCAAGACGGGACCCAGCTCTTGCTCCAGCGACCTGCCTACCGTCTTAGGTCGCAACACCTCACACGACTCGCCGGTGAGTGCGTAGTTGCAAGCGTTTACGGCCACTTGCGACGACTCCTAAAGCCACTCATTGTGGGATAAGGGCGGCCCAGGATAGAAGGCAAACGGTCGAGCTCTGTGACAGCTTCGCCTCAGTAGTTCACAAAGCTTGATGCTCTCCATTATAATGTCGGGCACGGTCCGCAGATCGAATCTTTTGTGCCGAGTTTCTGTTGTGTAGCCTCGTTGAATTCACTGTGGAATTGGGATGCTTGACATCCGCTCGAGCGTGTTGTACTCGACAATAAATGTTTACACTCGGAGCGTGATCATAGAGGATCGTCAGGCTCGCGTGTGCACATGACGATGTACTGGCACTTCTTGCGACCATGTTACATGTGATTGGTCGCGGCGGTTCTTGGGTTACGTGATCGGCGTGACGTGAATATCGGACGTGGTCAGGATACAGCACCTCAGGCCTCGTGTTCGACTCATGAGCCCAGTGCAGACGAACTACATCCCTGGAACAATCGGGGGTCATACTCCGAGAGGTATGTCCCACTTTTGCTTCGCGGGATCCAAGTCATTCATAGTGACCCCACTGTTCGAACAGGAGACGTATTGATTGGTCGCTGAGTGTCAAGGGCGATAGCACATCGTTCTCCGTTCCTCTGGCAACATCAGTACGCACAGCCATGGTCAAGCAGGAGGCAGAACACCATCCGGATGATTCTAGCACCGCAATGCAACAAAGCGGGAATATTTGCCGGAGTGACATGTCTGGCACGACTTCAGCAGGGTGCACCTTGTCGCAATCTGAGCTTGTGTCAGCTCCGGAGAGCCCACAGCCTCGGGAGCTGCCTGATTGTCTGGCAAAAGTGCGTGTCACCAGTGCTCTTTGACAGTTCACTGTGCTGTCAGTCGGATGAATACTGATTCATCCACCACCATTTTCATCTAGGGCACAGCGATTTACGTGTCGTCGGAGCTCCTCGCGGCAATCGCGGATGGTCAGACGATTTCTCGCACTTACAAGCAAGACGTGGAGTCTTTCGGATGGGTCTTCATCTACACCATGTACAGGATCGCTCTCAACGACCAGGGCTACAAGCAGCAGAAACCTGATATGTACACAAAACTCAACGACGAGTTCACATCAAATTTCTCCGCCGTCAATATCCAAGAAATCCTCGACGCCAAAGACCATGCCATGGCGGAAACCTCTTATGATGAAGGTGTCTTTCCTGGCATCGACCGCCTGATGGTATACGTCTCAACCAGATACGAGCAATCTACCCCAAACACGCGCGAGCTTGCTCTTGAAGTGGTGATCCTTGTATGGGTGATGTTATTCAGACTGCGGCCCAAGTCACGGCACCGGAGTGCCCCGTGGTCACGCTATCGCCGAATTGCCGAGATAGAGAATCCGGAAACTGGCCTGAAGGAGCTCCAGCCAATCTCTGACATCCCGGATCCGTGCGGGATGGCGTTGAAGCCCGCTTTGGAGCAACTCCTGATATGTTCTGGTGGTTCTCAGATCCGTGTGTAAAAGTAGTAGCGACTGCAAATCGATGTTGAGTGCGTTCGAGGTCTGACAGCTTCGCCCTGTTAGTTCACCGCCCTTCATGGATTTGATGTCGAACACGGTCCGGTTGCATGAGGCCGCGTCCTTAACTTCAGCCGTACCTAGGCCGGACATCAACGAAACACATCGTTGTGCAGCCTGCGATCGTTACGCCCGATTTCCTGCAGGAACCCCTCCACTTTCAGCTCGACCATCCCCATTCAGCGTCAGCGCGCGTCCCACACATCGCTGCGGTGCGGCAACGATGGGAGCGGCGACTCAAGTACTCATGACGGGTACCTGGGACAGGTTCCCAGACGAGGACTCGAGGGAAGCATGCTGCGCGGCGAAGCTGGAGTAGTGGCGGATGCACCGCGAGTGCGCGTTGGGCGAGTTGAACAGTGCGAGAGGCATGAAGGAGGCAAGAACGCACGTTCATCCTGTATTTCTACCGGGCCGAGGACGACGAGACATTGCATTTGTGTTTTGCAATTGAACTGCAGGGAAAGCATCGGGACTGTACGCTGCTCGGTCGGTGCGCCCGACGCACCAGGATGGCAAAGGGCAGTGACACAGTCCTAAATGAGAACACTTGCGTGAGTAGGTTTGTGACTTGCAACCGGCGCGACGGATGAAGTCGCATTACGATCGGACAGCGGAGGCGAGGAGCTTTCGTACGCTCGCGCCGTCCGGACAGATTCAGGACAAGTCCATTAGGTGCTGTACTATGGGAGGGGGGCGTGATGCTCAGCCGCAGTGCCAAGTATGAGAATCTACAAGGAGTCCGAGGATGGTTGGGCATCCAGTCTTTCCTTCTTGATGCGGGTGAAGTACGTCCGACTGATCATGTCGACTGCGGGAGAGGATAGAATACCGTGAGGCATTGCCAGCGAGAGGGAATAGGAGGCAACGTACAGGCTTCCAGGTAGCGGTCCATACATTGCGAGAGGCATTTCTGTGAGCATGGTGTGAGAATTGGGGTGGAGAGAGAAGACTGCGGAGGGAACTGACTTCTTCGGAGCTGGAGAGGGAGCTACCGGGTTTTGGCACGCACTTGGCGAAGCACTTCTCGTTGACTTTCTGGAGGCTCACGTGCGTCAGCCACTGGTTTATAAAAACGAGAGGCGGTGGAACGTACGTTCATGAGCTCCTGCGCGTTTTGGAGCGCGAGTTCGTTGTGGATGGAGCTCTTGAATTGCTGCAGGCGCGCCGCCACCTCTGCCAACGGTGCGTTTGCGCTGGCAACTGGACGACGGACAAGAGAGCGTACCTGCAGAGTTGGGAGTAGACGAGGAGCTGCTTCCGCCGAACAGAGAAGTCATTTTGGGAGAATGTGAGGGACAGGTGGGTGGGAGGGAGGAGGAAGGTGCGCTGGTGCGACTGGGCCGGAGACGCGTCGTGTAAGCGCCCACCGCGCCGTACCGAGTGACGGGCGCTTCCGCACTTTCTCTCTCTCTCTCTCTCTCTCGCTTCGATCGCTCGGCCTCAGCCTCGAGTCCCGCCTTCCTTGGTTTTCTCTCCGCTCGCATCCTTCAGCTCTCGCAGGAGCCGTCGCGAACGTAGACAAAAAACGCGCGAACATGGGCGCAGGAGAATCGAGAGCGCGCGGCGAAGCGCAGGCTGACGCCGCGGCTGGCCCTCCGGACTACTATGCCCTCCTGGAGGTGGACGAATCAGCCACCGCGGACGAGATCAAGGTCAGCTCCTCGCTTCAGACGAGTGTTTTGCATATCAATCTGCAGGTCGCACAGGGTTGACAATCGCTTCCATTTCAGCGATCGTTCCGGCGGTTGGCTCTCATTCACCACCCGGACAAGAACAAGGACGATATCGAGGGCGCGACCAAGCGATTCGCAACGCTACAACAGGCGTACGAGGTTAGTCAACTTTCTGGATCAGCGCGCACGCGACGCGACGTTGCTAATCGTGTTCACAGGTTCTGAGTGACGAGCAAGTACGTCCGCCCGCCCGCTCCTGATCCGTCTCCGTCTTACACACTCGCAGGAGCGGGCATGGTATGACAGTCATCGGGCGTCGCTCGTGCCAGAGCCAGACGCTGCGGACGTCTTCGACGAGATCCGCCGAGGCGCGCCGCCTCCCAGAGCCCGCGATCGCGGGCTCACGGTCCGTCACCTCGCCCAGTTCTTCGACACTGGGATCTACAGCGGCTTCGATGATGGTCCGAATGTACGTTCTCATGTTGACATGTGCTATCTCCTCTTGATGCTCACACCGATACGCACACCAGAGCTTTTTCACTATTTACAGGAACCTTTTCGACCGTCTCGCTCACGACGAGAAGCAATACGTCGACGTCCCGCTCCCGTCATTCGGAGAGTCAACATGGCCTTGGCTCGCACCGTCCAAAGCGGAGCAGGACCGGTGCGCGAGGACGTTTTATAACTATTGGACCAACTTCGCCACGGGCAAGGTGTTTGAGTGGGCCGACCAGTGGAACATTGCCGAAGCACCAGACCGCAGGGTTCGCAGGTGAGTGTATGCCACTGATACGGTGGGATCACTCTCGAATGCGACGGTCCAGGTTGATGGAACGCGACAACAAGAAGGCTCGGGATGAGGCGCGGAAAGAGTATAACGACACCGTCAGGGTGAGGTTTCGTGATGGTACTACTGTCATTCAAAATATTGATCTCGGCTCCAGTCTCTGGCCATGTTCATCCGTAAACGCGATCCGAGGTACAAGACCCACCTCGCTCGCCAGGCGCAAGGCCCGTCCACGCCTCAGGGCGCCCGAACGCCCACCGCGAAGGAGTCTGCAGCGGGAACCGGCACGTCGACACCGCTCCCCGTCTTCGTCGCGCAGGAGTGGCAAAAGGCGTCCGCCAAGGATGACGCGGCAGACCTGGAGTGGGCCGCGGCCGAGGGCGAGGACGAGGAGTGGGAGTGCGTTGCGTGCGGGAAGAGCTTCCGGAGCGAGGCCGCGTGGGACAGCCATGAGCGCAGCAAGAAGCATCTGAAGGCGGTTGAGGTGCTGAAGCGGCAAATGGAGGAGGAGAATAGGGAGCTCGGGTTGGATGCGGAGGGTAAGGGCGAGGGTGAGGAAGGACTGCGGGAAGACGGCGCGGACGAGGGGCCGCCGGACTCGGGTTCGGATGAGGATGGGGAGGTGGCCGATCAAGTGGAGGAACCTGCGTGTCCAGCGACGCCGGGGCCTGAGGCAAAACCGGAGGAGATGCAACTGGCTGAGAATGAAGAAGATGAAGATGAAGACGGGATAATGCAGAAGTCGCGAGGGAAGAAAGGGAAGACGAGGAAGCCGTCACGGACACTGTCTCCGGAAGGGCTGCCCAAGTCCCGTCGGAGAGCTCGCAATCGAAATCCGACGCTGGAGGATCCTACAACACACGCAGAGATCGAGAAAGACGAAGAGACTGCCGCTCCAATTGGTCCAATTGACAATGGGCCGGAGGTACGAGCACCGTCCAAGAAGGAGAAACGGCGTGCACGAGAGGCAGCGAAGAAGGCGATTGGAGTGCAAACACCAACACAAGTGAGTGTGGATTGAATGTGTGACGAGGGTGACATCTGATCGGCTGCAAGAACTGCAATGTTTGCGGTACAAACTTCCAAAGTCGCACACAACTGTTTGCCCATTTGCGGGACGAGCCTACTCATGCGCTGGTGGCATTACACTCTAAAGGGCGAGGAGGAGGGGATGGTAAGAAAGGCAAAAAGTAGTGCATGTACTCCATAGTCACTGGTTGTAAGATGTGCTGGTTTGTTATAGGAGGCTGCTGAGATTTATGTTAAGGGAGGAAGTTGAATTATACCATGAAACTGGCTGGGTTAAGTTGTTAGGACCCATGTTGTAGGTGGGCGGACGGAGTCAACGGGAGTTCCGGGAAAGGCCGGTGGAGTTCCAGCTATGGCATGGGGGTGGGGACTTCAGCAAAACTATTAGTAACACTCTGAGCAGTCTCATCTAGTGTCCCCTATCTTCTAGAGGTCACTGACAAGTGGCGGGGGATCCAAGAGGTTCTGACAGGGGTCCAAGAGGGAGTTTCAAGAGGAAGCAAATAGATTGTGCAGAGAGGAAGTACTGAGTAAAAGTGCTGAGTAAGTAGGAGTAACAACAACAAGTATCCAAACTGAGGCAAAGGCTACTACCAGCATGCCTTACATACTAAGCAAGCCTAACATATAAGGAAGGCTGTCTTGCATTATGGACATTGGAACTCCAGTGAGTTCAAGGGCCTGTCACGATCTGTGCCGGAACTCTGGAGCAACCTCGAAGGAGTTCCGTTAGGACTTCCGGACTTTCCACGTTTAGTATGATCTCGAACCTTCCTTGCACTGGTGTCATATAGTTCCTAGTAGAACTTCCATTCTCTCGGCTTGCGTCAAGAGACCTCAGACTCACCGGAGTTCCGATGTCCGTGATGCAAGCCCCCTTCCTTATATGTTAGGCTCGCTTAGTATATAAGGCACGCTGGTAGTAGCCTTTGCCTCAGTTCGGATACTTGTTCTTACTCCCTGCTGGTTACTCTCCGCTACTCTACGCTTCTTGGTACTCTACTCACAATACACCGTCATTCCTCGGACCCCCGTCTCGGACATCCGTCGGACACCTTGGTCTTCCGTTTCTTGTCGGTGAACTCTAGTAAATAGGGGACACCCAACGAGATCGCTCAGGGTGTTACCAATAGTTTCGCCAAGTCCCCACATCCCCGTGTCGTGGTCAGAACTCCGCCGGCCTTCCCAGGACCCCGTCTCTGTTTATCCACCTGCCCACAGCACGCGTCCTAACAGTGTATCCGAACTCACACTGAGGGTCTCATCATGTCTACGGAACCTGAAGGTGTTTGGTCCGGATTCTCTGCACGTCGCATCCGGGTCCCCATCGGGGATCCGACTACTCCCACATGTCCCGCGGGTTCGCTACCCCTCCTCGATGTCTCTACTCAGTCACCTCTAGCCGAGTCGCATGCTGGAACTCCGGAAGCAGCCCCATCTCGCCTCCCCGGAGCTCCACTTCTCAGCTTTCCCCAATCCACGCCCACCAATCCTCCTCGTATCCCTCCCAACAACCTGCAGACGTCCCCCAACAACCCTTTCGTCGCACCGTCTTGGTCGAGCCCGCAGCCTGCCGCACCAGCCCCGGAACTCCGCGAACCTCCACCTCACCTCCCGACC